>VXCM01001008.1:138240-162732 GCA_014773175.1 Lucifuga dentata
TATCGGTAGAAGGATGCTGAGGTTGGAACTGCCAGGCAGGAGGCCTAGAGGAAGACCAAAGAGGAGATTTATGGATGTAGTGAAAGAGGACATGAAGTTAGTTGGTGTGAGAGAAGAGGAGGCAGAGGATAGGGTTAGATGGAGGCAGATGATTCGCTGTGGTGACCCCTGAAGGGAAAGCCGAAAGGAAAAGTAGATTTTTTTTTTTTTGAGCACTGCAAACTTTGATTTGAGACAAATACAAATGCAAAAGAGGGTAGCTCAGAGTTTGTTTCTTCAGCGTAAATCGAATTCTTTTAAATTGTAAATTATTAACCGCATTTACATCCAAGATATACTGAAACTGCTTTAATGGATAATTCAGGTTGTTTTTACCCTGGGCCTTATTTTCCCAGTTTTTCATCAACCCAGAGACTGGCAAAGCACAGCAAAAAAGTTCCAATCCAGCACGTGGCAGACTGGGATTTGAATCCCAGTCGGAACAGAGAGAGAGAGAGAGAGAGAGAGAGAGAGAGAGACAGACAGACAGACAGACTGACCGACCACCAACTCAGATGGTGGTCACTTTACTACTGGCAAAACACAGTAGTAAAGTGGAAAGGGTGATTCCCACAATGCATGTTCTGGTCAGCTCACCTCACAATGTGACAAAGACAAGGATACTTGCATGTGTGAGTGAGTATGTGTGTGTCTGTGTGTGTTTCAGTGAGTGGTTTACCAATCACTCAATGACAACAGAACTGTAACAGACCGCTGATCAAACTCATTACTCTGGCTCAGTGCTTCTGACACACACGTATGATTTTGCTTTCATAGAAATATACACACACGAACACAGTCGTAAGTCAACAGTGACCAGTAGTGAATTTAGAGTATGATATGACCTGTGTACAGTCCATGAGAAAGAGCAGAGAATGAAATAAGTGGCGGAGTGGAATTAAAAAGTTTCAGACAGAAAGCCAGAAGAAATACTAGAGTAGAACAGAGTTTGAGGGTGAGAGAGAGAGAGAAAGAGAGAGAGAGAGAGAGAGAGAGAGAGAGAGAGAGAGTTAATTCTGTCACTGTCTCTGGGTCTGTTGTCGCCAGAGGGGGTCAACCACTACAGTTTTTCCAGCCACTATCTTACACACACTCACAGGAAACTCTTCCTGCTGCTTACAGGTGTGTGCGTGGCGATTGTGCGTAGTGTGTTGCATGTTTATGTGTGTTTGTTGGGAGGGCATAGGCATTAAATTGAGCGATGGAGTGCTCTCATTGTTGTCCCCAGTAAAAGAAAAGTAATCTTCTCTGGGCTGTGTGTGTGTTGCTATAGCTTAGTGATTGAAACAGTGGTCAGGAAACAGTATTAAAGGTTTTAGAGGGTTTCCTCATAGATACATCACTCCAAAATCAGTTGATAGCACATTATAAGTGTCGCAATAAAACATGGACATTGCCAATACAGTCCAAACAGAAGCAGCAGCAAGCTTTGTGCATTTATTTCCAAGGATATGGAATGTTTCAGGTCAGGTTTTCCTCTGCAGCTCTAAATTGCTTTCCATCGAACTGGTACATGACATATTTCAACCTGTAGAGAGGAAGAATATGCTATTTGCCTCAGAGAGCAAGTCATATAGGCTGAGTAAAGTGTAAAGGGCTTGTGAGATTTATGATGCACTTTTGCACCATTGAAATTGAGACAGCTTTTAGAATGAAAAGAAGTCCAAAAACACATTTTTACACTTGCATCATCAGCCTCTCACCAGCGTCTGACCCTGACAAATACAGGAGACTTACAATGTGCCTTTTATATTTTGATTCCCCAAATAACGAAACCACATTGCTCTCATCCATATTTATCTTCTCTCCATCCTCATCCTTATCTTCCTTCATCCTTCCTCTCTGTCTCCTTCTACCTCTCAAACTCACTCATCATTTACATTGTTTTGAGTCACACTGACAATATATCAAGCCTGGGTTTAACTTTGTCTTTTAGATCATGAGAGGTCATTTCCTTAGACATGCGGAGGACGGAGGCCTCAAACATAGCCAAGGTTAATTCAATATAAAACATTTAAAATATGATGGATCTTTTTGCCAATATTTACAGACAAAGAATGTGGCTGAAATTGATCTTTTAGATGTAATAGCAAATCGTTTTTAGAAAGTGTCATGCATTACCAAACCAATGCTGTTTCAGTACATGAAAACATATAAATCTAAAAATGAAGGATGCTGGTAATGGCATATCGTGTGTGTGTACGTCCATTTATATTTGACCAGGGAGAGATTTGTGATTCAGTTCAGATACGATGCAGTTATACAGAAGACAAATGCTCAAAGTCGTACAACAAATAAGGTCTATAAGTATATATAATATATATACCTGGTTGGGTTGACCCATCATCTTCTGTTGCTGCCCCCCCCCCCANATCCCAGATACCTACTTATCCATCCTATACAGCTAGCCCATTCGATGACCTCCGAGTCATTAAAACCTTGAATGACCAATTGTTGCGGCATGCTCTTTGCTAGTAAACAGCAGTTAATGTCAGTCTCTGATCTCAGTCCCTCGGATCAGCGAATTTCCATCTTCACCCTGTTGCAATAACTTTTATTATCACAATCATTACGAGACAAATCCTTGCTGAAGATGGTAAGATAGGAAATTTAGGAGGCTGAGATATGAGAGTGCAAAGTGCATGCATTTCAGAGACGTGTTTTGAGTAAGATGGCTAATTTGGAATCATTCACAATGAGAAAATGTCACTTTCCTGTTGACAATTAAAGCAGTATAACTTGAAAAGTAATTTAAACATTTCTGCTTACCCAGTCAGCATCATTCCATTGTTGATTACACTTGTTATAGTAATTGGTCAACTTAGATCTACAGGAGGTAAGTAAGGCTCCATTATTTAACTGCCAATCACACAATCAGAACAGTTCGTACGTTAATTTCGTCATTATGGCACAGAAACTATGTACTATACCTACTCTGCACAAGATTAACTGTACAAGTCTTATCAAACATCCATCCCTCCATTTGCTATACCATTTGTCCTGTTAAGGGTCATGGGAGGGCTGGAGCCTATCCCAGCAGTCATTGGGCAAGAGGTGGGGTTCACCTAGACAGGTCGCCAGTCTATCGTAGGGCTGACACATAGAGACAGGCAAACTCCTTCACACCTACGGTCAATTTAGAGTTTCCAGTTCACCTGACCTGCATGTCTTTGGAGGTGGGAGGAAGCTGGAGCATCTGGAGGGAACCCATGCGGACACAGGGAGAACATACAAACTCCACACAGAAAGAACCTGGTCGGAGTCGAACCCAGGACCTTCTTGCTGTGAGGCGACAGTGCTAACCACTGAGCCACCATGCTCAGTGGGACCACCTTATCAAACATTCCTTTAGATATCCAGTATTTGAATAACTATAATACTGCACATTTTGTCACAGTTAATTTTTCATGAGTACCTTTCACGCTGCAGGAACTTTTCTAGGAACACACACAGGTCCAACAGCACCTACGGAGAATAGCCCAGTCAATTGAAGTTGGCACCGTGGCATTAAGCACTATACTATATGTAAAATGTGTTTTGAATGAAGACTATAGGCCTTAGCTTCTCACACCTTGTCCTCAGGACACACAATGCGTATATTCCATCTCTCCATGCTTTATGTACACCTGATTAGTTAAAACAGGTGTGTTTAGCCAATCAAGAGCTGGCAGGCACCAACTCTTTATCAAATGAACATATTTGATTTAGCGAATGTAGTTTAGAGCATGGAGAGATAGAAAACATGCGGTGTTGTGCGTCCTGAGGACTGAGGATTGAATAGCGCAGATCTTTTATTTTCATTGGTTAAAAAAAATGCTCTATTAACGCTTTCCTATAGCCCATACCTGCTTAAAATTTCATTTCTATGTTGGACTTTACATTATTTTGTGATGCATTTGCCAGTGATGTATATAGTTTGATCCCTATATTTATTCATTTATTCATCCAATTTTCTTTGCCTTTACTATATACAGGTTCAGCAACCTAATTTCACCACAGCATTCATAAAAGTTTGATTTTACATTACAAAGAAACAAAGCAGAGCCATCTCCTCACTGAGTCTGCCTCAAGACCCTTTGTATTCATTTTCATTTCACAAAAAAAGACCAACTCTGAATCAACCTGCAATAAACAGAGTTATGATAGTGTTCTTGCCTAATCCAGTTCAGACCTTAGGGACAGATTTCTGTAATCTTAGAGTAATTTTCACCATGTCTTGGGCAAAGAGAGTGTAAATAATAGAGAAGGAGACTTCATGGGCTCAAACATAAAAAAGTACCATTTAATAAATCAATGAGAGAACAAAGAGGCATAGTTTGCCAGGGTGTGCATGCAAATGTGCTATTCACCCAGGAAAGACTGGGTGAATAGCAACACAGTAGCTGTCAGAAAATTCTTTCCAGACTTTATGCTTGTGTAATATATACACTTTTACCCTCAGCTTCAACAAACAGTAGGTCACTCCAGGAATCAACATTTCATCAGCCTAACTGGCTGTGGTCTTGGAAGTGGACAGCTTTCTCACCTCTTCCAGACATTTAGTTTTCAATCCTTAGGCAGTAACAGTGATGAGAAGGAGACATGGGGCAGGGTTTCAGGGTGGGAGCCTAAAACATCATCACTACCCTGTCATCACTGCTGGCAATTAGAAGCTTAACAGTGGAACTTTGAAGATGTTAAGCATGAATGCTGACACATTTCTATAAAAGCATGTCATCCTGCACTGGCAAGCAATGACATATACAAGAAATTAATTTCCTACTGCAATCTTATCATCCTGCTCTGTATGCAGCAGTTAGTCTGTACTAACATCTCCTTTTACCTTTTGCCATTACAGTATGTATTTGATTCTTGCAACATAATTTAATTTCCACAGCTGAAAGCTTCCAAACACTCCTGTCACATTGTGTGTAAGCAGTGGTGGCAACAGTTTTCTAATTCCCTTTTCTGTTCTCTTAACTTAAAACCTTATGTCTTGTATCTTAGTATCATCTACTGTGACATGCATACACCAGAAGGATCACACAGTTACACGTGTGCATACATGCACACTTCCCAATAGCCTGAGGAAAGCCTGGAGCAGCTCCAATTAACAGCAGCACTAACTAAACAAAAATGGCAAACTTCTCTGTTCTGTAAATTTTAGTGAACTTCTTTTTTCTCTAAATTCTATCCTTTAGGGGAAACATTCACCCTGAAGCAACACGCCAAAAGACGACACACACACAAATATAATACAATACACACTTATGACACACTTTCATGCATGCTGCCACTGGGAGATGTTTGATCCACATCTTCCGGTGGCTTTTTATCTTTATCACAGTCATCATCATTCTAATCTCCGCAGTAATGAACATGCTGCTCTCAAGAGAACACACAAGCTCATGCATAACATGCATATACACACAATGGCACAGATACAAAGATGAGCACACACTGTCTGTTAGGACAAGGTACACTTTTTTTTTTTTTNCTTTTTTTTTTTTTGTTTGTCTTGTTTTCAAGAAGGACATCAACTGTAAATGCAACTGGGGTCTCAGGATTCTGGCATTTACTTTTTCGACGACCCTCATTTCTTCTGTTGCCTGAAGCAACTGTGCCTTTCACTTTTAACTGTAGTCTGGAGAAATAATACTCATATTATTCTTAATATCTGTTTAATTAAACCGAAGCCAGCATCATGACAGCTTCAAGCTTGGTTGTTTGTTGAAATGTTCCCAAATGTGGGCTGAAATGACTGCGAGCAAGACAAACACACCCATATCAGGGCTGACCTGTGGGTACAAATCCGAATGATTCATGGGGTGATCAATAATAAAACATGTTACACTGGTGTAGCCTTAAGACTATGTTCAGATGACAGCCCAAATCAGGTTTTTGACAACCAGATTAATATCACATTTCTTTTATTTCTAATATTTCTAATATTTATTTTATTTAATAATTATATTATTTAAAATAATATTTATAAGTCTGAACAGCAAAAATACACTTTGAAACTAATTTCTGCAAGTCAGATTTTACTTACTGACTTTCAAGCACTTTTGTGATTTCTTAATTTCTTAATTTTTATTTAAGTGGGACAATAGACACTAATATACAGTCAAATGTAAATATGTCAGATTTAGCCAAAGTTGACTAATTTTCATCTGTAGTCCCATGCCAAGATGATAAGATGGCTACCTACAATATAAAATGATTAGACAACATGATAATATTACATTAAAAAACAGATCCTGAAGGTTTACAATATAAAAAAAACAATACATTGGCACAACATAACAATTCCGTTTCCTGTTCCACTTAAACTCTAGGCATACTTTATAAGCGCTTGTCCATTGAGAACATTTGCCAGTGAATGAAATGAACTCTAAACTTTAACTCTGAAAATGACCACATGTGACAATGCAAATGATTTAATATGTCAGTATAATCGAGGCTGTTCTGCACTTCAATCAGCAGTTAAAGGATCCCTGCATGAGAGGTGATGGAACAGAAGCACTTAAGTAAATTAAGCAACCTTATCTTTGGTCCCTGTGCTCAGAGAGAAAGAGACCCGTTTGAATTGACGATAGCTACGTAATTACCCTTTATCTCCTCGTAGAGAGGTTAGGAGTTCTATAATGAAGAGCAGTTTTGTTTTAGAGAGAAGTGGGATATAAATGATGTGTCCACCTCTCTCTCTCTCTCTCTCTCTCTCTGTGTAATTGACAGGCATGTATAAACTATGTGAGGATGACGATTTCAAATGTATTAATTACTGTCTACTGCGATCATTGTCCTTCAGCTCTGAAATTAAATTCAAGATCTCTTTTATATCCATT
Organism: Lucifuga dentata; assembly: GCA_014773175.1. Taxonomy (NCBI): domain Eukaryota; kingdom Metazoa; phylum Chordata; class Actinopteri; order Ophidiiformes; family Bythitidae; genus Lucifuga; species Lucifuga dentata. Next base: position 145,107 of record VXCM01001008.1, read on the forward strand.
CAACGGCAGTCTCTCTGTTACATTCTCTCTTTTCCTCTCTGTCACACACCCACACACACACACACATTATTGTGTAAACACGGTTCTGCAGACATGCAAGCTGCGGTGGTTTCATAGCTAGCTTAGAGTGAAGATTGCTCACTGCTCCGACCAGATGGACAATAAATTCAACTGCTTCAGCCCATGAAATGGAAACAGTAATTTTGAAACATAATCTATTTTGATATTGATGGGTTGCTTATTATTTCCATGTGCCTGTGTGTGTCTGTGTGTCTTATTATCATGACTCTGATTTGGCCTATTTACTCCGATCTTGGGAAGGGCACCACATTCTTCCATTAGTTTGTTGATATGGTCTTTGGCACTTGTATTGAAAGCAAACTCATACATCACAAAAACCTACTTTCTACTCTCCAGCTTGGCTCCTAATAATGAAAAGACAGATTGTGCCTTGACAGAAGTGGCCTGGCATCAATTATGAAAGACTTTGCTATTTACAAAAAAAAAACAAACAAACAAAAAAACAAACAAACAAACAAAAAAAAAGAACTATGAATGCCTGTGTAAATATGTTAGTTTTGGATGGTGCAAGGTTAGTGAATAATATTTTTGCACAGCAACGGATTTGTGTCCCTTATGTGACTTTAACTTAACAAAGACACACATTTTAAGCTTTTGGCCCAAAATGAGCATTGCTGTTGATTCTCCCCCGTCCCTCCATAGAAAAGCTCAGGAGTACCTGCTATATGAAGAGGTACAGTTATTTTGTTCTGCTTTCATTCAAAGTAAAGTTATCAATAAATGTCAATCAGGGAACAGTTCATGGGCAGGGTGTACTTATGTAGACACATACTGTAGCTCTTTTGTGATTCTGTAGAGAATAAATAAATGTGCAGTTGCTAAGAGAGGAGGCAGGTAGACCTGGTGAAAGCAATGGAAGCGTGACGAGTGGGAAACAGAGAAAAGGACAAAGAGGAAGACAGCAATCACACAGAGGAAGAGGCAGATTGGGGAATAAAAGAGGAAAAGAAGTGAAAGAGCCTTTGACTGACAGGGAGAACTCTTTTTTTATCACCATAGTGTTGCTGTGAGAGTGGATGTGCAGTGTGTGTCCCTGGGTTTTTGTCACACACTAAAAAGTGAACTTGTACATGCACACACTCAAACCACTTTTGTTCAAAGGCACATTTGCTTTTTAGTGATGTAAATTTGGGCTGGGGATAGACAGGACAGGGGCGTGTGTGTGTGTGTGTGTGTGTGTGTGTGTGTGTGTGTGTTAATTAGGTGATGGAATGGATTTATCTTGTCATCTTGTCTCTGATCATTAAAGGGTATCTCTGCAGAGTATATCATTTATGTCCTCACTTTTTGAAACATCTCAGATTTTGAAATCTTTTGAATCTGTGTACACCATTTAGTTATAACAGTAATGCACCTCTGCAATGTTTTAGCAAACAGCTACAAAGCAGTGAGTTTGAACTGATGAATCAGCTAATCAATGATCAATGGGATCAGTGGTTCTTGATAGCTACCCTAAACTCAGAGGGGAACTCTGTGTGTTCCATTTGTTTATGCTTTAGCAGAGCTTGGCACTTTTTCGAAAGGTAATTTACACACACAATATGACATTGTGCCTCTAGTGATGGCAAACAACACACACACACACACACACACACACACACACACACACACGGGTACGAAAACACAAAAATAAAATTAATGAAAACTAGCAGGATATCTCTTTCGTCTCATTTGTAATCTCACTGTCTCCCTAATAACCTTTCTACACACCCTCCCCTCCCCTTCATCACACTCCCTCTCTTGCTCTCTCTCTCTCTCTCTCTTTCTCTCTGTACCTTCAGTATCTTTAACTTCTCCAGCAGATTTTCTCCACCATATACCCAAAATCCCTAACTGGTGTATTTTATCTTTTTACACTCTAACAAGGACAGGTAATGACAGAAAAAGTTAAATAGAAAAATGTATATCAAATCCTACTCTGTTTCTGTCTTCTCTGATTTCTCTGTACTCCACCTGTGTGTGTGTGTGCGCGCGCACGCATTGAAACTTACAACATAAGGTTCAATGCTACAGAAACAGAAGATTGAAAAAGGAATCATATAAACTAATCTCTGTCAGCTAATTCCTGGAAGGAAGAACTTCATTTCACATATACACAAATTGACGTGCACAACACACAATCACATGCACACACACATGCACACAAATGTAAGCATACGTGCGCGTGTGCACACACACACACACACACACACACACACACACACACACACACACTGACATGAACACAACTTTTCATTAGTCCAAACAGAAAATATCTTAAATAATAAAAGGAAGAAAACAATCTTCATAAGATAGTCTGTGTGTGTTTGTGTGGATTAAATATATATGCAAAAAATTTTTGTTTCAAATTTCTAAGGTTTTGTCATTTGTCAGTGGAAGAAAGAAGAAGAAAGAGTAAAAGGAAAACCATGCCATAATACATTTAATGGGCCCAAATACCAATTCATTTAAAATAATTCTGGTGATGATATCTGATATATACATATATACATGACAATATATGATGATACATATGATATATGTATCATACCAGACAAATAACGGTATATTATAACATTCTGGCACACAGCTAATGACAAAGACTGAATGAATAAGCTCTATATGTGTAAAAAAAACAGTGGGTTAAGTGACATGTCTTATGCCTCCTCCGTTAATGCTTCTTAATCCCAAGCCCTGTTTCACTAATCATCCAAATACACACACACACACACACACGTATCACTTCTCCTTGGTACCTTGTAATACATAGCTTCGTACATACACGCTTACACCCAGCTGCCGACAGAAATGGTTTCCAAAGAGGAGAGAATGCTTGAAACAGAACATACTTGCCTTTAAGCAGGCCTCATAATCAATACCAATCAACAATGATTACAATGATTACTCTCTGAATGACACATTCATTGAGTGTTAAATATCGTCTTTTACTACACAAATCATTTACCAGGGTAAAAGAGAGCAGTGATGAGGGAAGTAAGAAAGGTAAGCGTTAAGGTGAAATCACTATGAGCAGCTTTAAACATCTACTGAAATGGGCCAGTAGTGCTTTCGTTCCACACCTCTGCTCATTTTCTCTTCCACCAGCAATTTAAGTGTGTTCACGTGGCATCCAGGGCGTAAATCACTTACTGATTAGACAGACAAATGAAAACCAGTAAGGTTTGGGTCAATGTTTGCAGACTAACCTGCTCGGAGGGGGAGGGAGAGAGAGAGAGAGAGAGAGAGAGAGAGAGAGAGAGAGAGAGACAGAGAGAGAGAGAGAGAGAGAGAGAACATAAGGAGGGTAAAATGGGGGAGAATGATGTATACTGAGATAAAGTGTTTTCAATTGAATTGATTCTGAAGCAGTGCAGCTGAGACCACTCACACACACACACACACACACACACACACACACACACACAGACACAAACGCATGCACACACACCGCTCTCCAGCTGCATGGTAAACCAAAATGCTTGTAAAAACCAAAACCAATCAAATTGCCTCTTGGGTGAGAGGGCAGGTGTTCAGCTGCAGTCGTTTGCTAATTTGGATATGTGTGTTTGTGCATATGTGTGTGCAAGTCTGCGTGAGAGAAATAATGTTTGAACTTGCGTGGGAAATACACTTCAGCAGTCAGTCCTCCCACACGCAGTGACCTTTCAGGGTCAGGTCATCCACTGAGCACAGGCCCTGATTGGTTTCCTGTGAGCTGGCTGGGAGGTAATAAACCAACACACACACACACACACACACACACACACGACAATTTTTTCCTCACTCAAATAGGAAACCACACTATAGATGCTCTATTACTGCTGTAAAACATTTCTATTCTATTCTATTCTTGCAGAAATCTGTAACCTGAAATGAGTCATTCGAGACAGATGCAGGATTTTCTTGCCTGAGGGGGGCAGTGTGGCTCTGTAGCCCAATGGCAAGGGAAAAGAATAGGAGATAAGACATACAGTTATCATCATGCAACTTTTGCTGTTTTCTCACACAGTGAATCAATTACTGTGCCTCACACACACATACACAGCTTTATAGTGACACGTGTCACGCTCATCTTTTTCTCTTTTGTTTGTTTCTCCTGTTTCTATGTTCAGTGAAGAGGTTGGTCCCTATGTCTTTCTGTGCATTCAGAGTTTTGGTCCAGAATAATAGAATGGAGATGGAAAAATGGAGAAATCAACACAGAGGTTCTTTGTGCTTCACTAAGAGAATAAAGTGGAGAAAATGTAGATGTAGATGTAGATTCAATACATTGCTGTGTCATAAAATAATGATAATAAAATGCCTTATTTTAAACATCTACTTTAAAAAAAAGGTTTTCAAAGGTTAAAAAAAAAGGTTTTCAAAGGTTTTCATTCTTTATTGCATATACAGCATATCAGGTAACAGGAATTTGGATGTAACATAAAACCCTTATTTTCCCTATTACCGTATATACTCGACTATAAGCGATCTCGACTATAAGCCGACCCCCAATTTTGACCTGCAAATTTAGCTTTTTACAGAAACCCACATATAAGCCGACCCCTCAAAGTTGCTCCATCAATTTATTTGTTTAGCAAATTAGCCTACCTTTTTTTCTGGGTATTGTCATAGAATTTCTGTGATTTTCTGAAAATAATCCACATACCGGTACAGTTAAACAGCTGATTACATAACTAACATTAGCTGACAGGACTCCTCTTCCTCTTCTGTATCACCAAACAATTCACCGATGCATTGATGAAGGTAAGGAAAGCTTTACAAATGAGCTTTAATTATCACGGCGCTTATTTAGCTGTGTAATTATGGTGAGTTTTTAAGAATCTCTTCAGTAATTATCCTGTACCTGAGTCGATGTGGGTCTGTCTATGTGCTGGACATTCCTCGATACAGAGTTTAGGAATTCTCTCAGCCGACCTCCTGATGTTGTTCCATCAGTTTATTTGTTTAGTAAATTACCTGTTTTCCTGAGAATTGTCATAGTATTCCTCTGATTTTCTGAAAATAATCCATGTACAGGTTGTGGCGGCTATATTAATACTTAACCGCTTTAACTGGGCTTCTCTTCCTGACTCACACAGGAACATCGCGCTCTTGTTCTTTTTCGTGGATTATTTAATTTCAAAATCAAAACAACAAAACGTGAGGGAGCCAGCACGTATAGCCCGGCACTTCACGGAGCCGCTCTGATCAGTCAGCATATTAAAACATATTTGATTTCACTTTTACCAAATTAAATGTTTTAAACATTTGATAATTAACCAAGAAATGGCTCTAACACCTGTACCGGTAAACATGATATTTATTTCAGCAGCTGATTATGTTAGTGCTGGCCTCTGCAAAATATGCTTAATAAGATGTTTAGTCAGGAAATACCATCATTCTAAGGTACGATTTAAACTATTTTCCATGGGTAGTGGCAATTTGGTAGTATTTCCACATCTGGAAATTTCGCTCTGATCTGAATTACTCCACTATAACCCTACCCGTGATTTGAGTTGTGAAATTCGGTTAAAAAAAAAAAAACTCGGCTTATGGTCGAGTATATATGGTATTCTTCTTTCTTTTTTTTTTTTTCCCACATGTGCTCTGCTCCCAGTTCATATTTCTGAAAATACTTTAAGACAGCACGTCTTTCAGCAGAGGAATAGATGGGGGAGCAAGAGCGTGGTGGGATAGGTGGGGGTGGCAAGTTATTGGAATGTGTATCTGTGACAGATGTGCATGTAGGAAGCATGTCATTTTTGTACATGCGCCAGTAACCAGCTTAGCCAGGTGGACGTGTTAAGTGCAGGTGTGTGTGTGCGCGCGTGTGCGCGCGCGTGTGCGTGCGTGCGTGTGTATATACCCCTGAAGCCAGGTCTTTACCACATGACTTGCAGCAGAGAAGCAGTGAGTGCATGCATGCATTCATCCATCTCTCTCTCTCTCTCTCTCTCTCTCTCTCTCTCTCTCTACCTCTATCTCTCTCTCACACACACACGCACGCATGCACGCATGCGCTCTCCCTCCTCCTTTCTACACCTGTACATATACACTTATCTCAGGAAAGGTATGTGACAAATACCCATTCTGTATTTCTGTAAAATTGTTTTAAACCTGTCAGATGTTGGACAATTTTGGAAAATGTGTTCATTTTCTCCTTTTCAGCAGTAAAACATGTACTTTCAGCAACCACAAATTTAAATTTAACAAAATGAAATTTAATTATTTAATTGGAGCAATAACATTTTATTTGAATAACAAAAATATTCCAGGCTGGTATTTTTTGTTTGTATCACTCTTGCTAATAAGATTCACTGGACACCCTCAGCTTTTGCTGGTGTTTAAATATAAATATTGATTAGTTGTAAAACTTGATGCAAGAATGTTTCAGAGCTCTGGATTGCTTGGCCACTTATCGACTCGAGCAAAGCAAAAATTAAGCAATGTAATGATCCAATCCAATGCAAAGCATGCCCTGCACAGTAATTAACACTAAACAAATTGGTTGCTGCAAAACTGATAGACCTGCTAGTAAAGGTCAGGAGGAAAGCAGATATACTGCTGTCTGATCCAAGTTATTGCTGTTCTGAATTCAAAAAAAAAAAAAAAAAAANAAAAAAAAAAAAAAAAAAGAAAAAGAAAAAGAAAAAAAACAACCAAAGTACGCTTATTCTGACATCAGCAGAATTTTTTTACTGATATTCTACTCATTGAGAGCATTTTAACATTTCTACAAGTCAGCCAAAAGAAAATGCTTTCCTGACCAAAAGGGACATTTTGGCTTGCTCCAGTCATTGTTATACAGCGATGTTACAAAAATGTTTCCAACATGCTGTGTGGTGTTGGATTCTGTTTGTATTCCAAGTAGTTTTTTGATGTGTATTGCTCCGCAAACCAAGTACCCCACAGAGACTATAAAGTAGTGAGAGTATTTTTTAGTCACAAATAAAACTCTTAGTCAGAAATCTACTTGTTTCTTAACACCTTACCTTACACCTTATGTGCTGTGTGGTTTTGCAAGTGTGTGTATGTGTACAAAAGTTTAGTTACAATGCTTATCTTTTGTGTAGACAAAATTATTATGTCCCTCATGATTACCATGAAGAAATATCAGAGCCAGCCACATTTGACAAGGAGAAGAAATTGCAAGAAATGGCAGAGAAATCATATTGGTGGGAATGAAGAATTCCTACATTTGTCATCACCACAGGGAGGAGAAAAGTATTATATGGCAGAAAGATAGTTGGAAGTGAGCAGTTGAGTCTGGAGGTGGATGAGTAAAAGGAGTAAGGGAGAGAGGCTTAGCAGGGTAGCTAGATGGAAAAGAGGAAAATAAAAGCTCATGGAGTGTTTCCCCTCAGGGCATGGCATCACTTTCCTGTGAGATCTCTGTAATACCTCCCACACCCTGTAGAATGGGAATGCCTTTGGCCATTCCCTTGTACAAGTGTGTGTAACATGTCTTTACAGGCTCATGAATTATTGCACAAACATTCACACCAATATTAATTATCTGAATGTTTATGTTTTTGCAATTATCTTCAGCTTGTGTACTTCGTGTTTATATACCTTCTCTTCTCTTCATGTTTTTGTGTGTGGTTTATAAGTGTGTGTTTACCAGTGTGTGCCCACCCTGTCTACTCCTCTTCCACAGTATGATACTGGACAATTGTGTGATTACAGGTGTTTCTGGAAGCATTTCTGAGTGTGATCCTAGAAGTCAGCGCTGCAGCTGTCTGAGACCAGCTGAGGGATCCTACAGTCAGGCTGGACACCTGAGGAGTTGGTGTGTGTGTGTGTGTGTGTGTGTGAGACGAGGCAGAGCTCCAGATAAACTGTCTGCTTTGTTACTACAGGGATGACATGCAGCAAGAGAAGAGATCAGGCATTCTCGTACAGAAAAGAAATAAAACAAACAAAAATATATACACAGTGTAAGCTCGTACGCATCCACTTGCACACAGCAAGAGCCCTTTGTGTTGTATTTCAACATGGTTCAACATGTGCACACAGCACTCAATGACCCATAAAATGACCCTGAAATCTTTGGATATAATTTCTCATTTCTTACTTCAAAACATCCTCTTTCTTTGCTTTCTTGTTTACTTCTCTTCTTTCTTGTTTCACAAAAGGAGCTTGATATCTTAGACTGTGATTTTCATGCTCCTTTTTTATTTTCTTTCCTTACTAAAAAGTAATCGCTTTCCTTTGCGATACTCCCTGTCTCCCACTGGTGTAACACTCATCCCCATATCCCTCCCTGGCTCTTTGAGTCTCTCTACAGGTGTGACCTAACTCCTTACAATTCGCTCCTCATTTCTATACTCCCTCCCTTATTTCACATGAAAGTCTTCCGACTACACAGCTTGCCCTCATTCCCTGTCTTTCTTCTTGCTGCACCCTCTTGCTCTCTTTTAGCCCCAGGAGGTAGCTTGGATAACAGGTGGAGCCACTGGTTTTTTTGGGATCAAGTTTCCATCTGCCTGAAATGCAGGAATGCAGCATCACCCTGAGCTACAATTAAACCAAACAAAAACTACACACTTGTGTGCACATCCATGCATTTGTGCAGGCATGCACAGTCACATGCACTGCTACACACATAGACATACAAGCACTAAAAAACACACAAAACAATTGGTTTGGCCATTGTTAAGTCTGCTCAATTAGAAAAGTAGACTTCCATTCATTCTGTTCATAAGCGTTTAATGATAGATGTTGACATTTTGTCTTACAGAACTATATATATCTTTTTTGTGATATTTTGTTGAAGAAGTAGAAACCAAGAGTAGTCAGATGAAGAGGTTGGTAAAGAGATGCTATAAATGTCTATGCACAAATGCATGGAAGCAGAAACATGGACTCAAACAAACTGAGCTCATTTCATTTTACACAACAGATAAGGATCTCAAGTTTCTAAGCAGCCTTGACTTCACATTCTAGCAGCAACCAAAGCCTTATTCATTGCAGCAACAAAGGCCATCATATTGTCCTTTTATGTTTCTACACAATGAAGAATTTGTGTAATATTGATAGAGACTATACACTCCTGCTAGGTGTGGCTCACATTCTGCATAGAAACAAACTTGATTCATATCCAGCAGCCTTTGGCAAAGAGATGATATGTAGGAGCAGTTACAAAAACAGCATTTTACTAATGGGAACAAGAGTTCTAAAAGCAAAAAGAATAAACAATTTTTGCTGTAATGGTCAATGTCTTGCTGCTACATTTTAAATTCTCTATCTCTCTTTCAACAGCCACTTTCTCACTATGTGCATCCTCCAAGTTCACCGCTACTATGACAGGTCAGTTAATATTGACATTATCCCCCTCTTCTATGATAACAGCTAGAGCTGCAGGAAGCTGCTCATTAACTCTGCATGTGCTTGTATGTGTATGTGTTAGTGAGTGTGTGAGCACATGCACAATTATGTTTGAATGCTGGGACAAAGTCATTAGCTTCGTTAGACAGGTGTTAAAGAGACAGGAGACACTCCTAATGTTTGCAACGGAGAGAATAACAGAGATTGGTGTCATTGTTCAGTGTATGATAGAGCCCTCTGTGGAGGTCATCTCATTTCAGTGCTCTCTCTCTCTTTCTGTGTGTGTGTGTGTGTGTGTGTGTGTGCTGCAGAGATGAGGGCATCATGTGTGCAGTAAGAGAGAGAGAGAGAGAGAGNAGAGAGAGAGAGAGAGAGAGAGAGAGAGAGAGAGAGAGAGAGAGAGAGAATACGTGAGAGCAACAGTCAGACAGAGAGAAATTTGTCGAGCAGATGCAGCAAGATACGTTAAGATAGATGTTCATGCACTTATCAGAGTAGATATCAATCTGTAGAGGTGAACTTACAAGATAAATATTGTGCCTGAATGTATGTGTGCTTGTGATTATATATCTGTCCCTGGATGAGAATCTATAAAAGGATGCTTTGGTGACAGAGAGAAAGAGATGGATTGAGGGTAGAAAATGCAGTGGTAATTGTACTGGATACACAAGTAATTGGAAGCTAAATTGGTTTCAGAATTAGAACCTGTGAGCACACAGTCAGACTTCTTATTGGAAACAGATAACACAGACTGTGTGTGTGTGTGTGTGTGGGTGGGTGTGTGTGTGAGAGAGAGAGAGAGAGAGAGAGTGGTGCATATCTGTGTACATTTGTGCAGGTATCAGAGTTTGCATCCAGAATGAAATATGTAGACTTGAAGAAATAACATCACCCCACATTACAAAATGAATATCTTAATATTATTCAAAATTAATTATTCAGTGCTTGATTTCAAGATATTACAGGTGTATTTCAAAATATTTAGTTTTTAAATTTATGTTATCATCAGCAGCAGCAGTAGCATCATTGTGTTGTGTAAAATCTCATCAGTTATTGGCAAATTTAATAGGTAGATGAAAAATAAGGTTTCCTTTTGAAAATGTCCTCACTGAAAACACTTAGAAATGATTGTGCAAATACAAAGCTCAGCCAAACATCACTTCAAAATATCAGTTTATTGCTAATTGTCAGCAAGTAAATCAAGGCTGTATGTCAGCACAGTTTTAGTCTTAACACTGTGGTTTCTGCTGTAGCTTTGGTTTAGTTGTTCCTTTTCATAAATGTGATTGGGCAGTGCAAGCATATCTAACCTTAACGGTGGAACTACCAAATGCATAAATGTAACTTAACTGCTTAAATTTGCCTTCAAAGCCATTACTTTTTTTTGGTGGGGGGGAGGGGGGGGGGGGNGGGGGAATTTATCAAATAAAACACCTGCCATGCCATGCTTTAAAAACCAGAGTATAAAATGTGGAGGACATGTTACGATAAATGTTTTCCCTTATGCATTTCCAGGCTTCTTCCAATTTATAATTCAGGTCAGTTCGATAGAATATGTTCCTCTGCAGCTAAATGCTGCTCACAATTATTTATATCCATGACCTGTCTCCACTGGAACAGGACAGAGACTGGAGGAAAGTAAATCAGATAGCTTTATAAGTACAGGCTCATAAAGGAATAGAACTTGGAATCCGAAGTCCAGTTTGAAGACAGAGAAAGTGGAAGTCTGAGGTGACCAGGAGTATCATCACATCTAACCATAGTAATATGACCTATTTCAAAAATACCTTGCTCAAAATAAAAAGCAGAAACATAAAAAAAGCTGGTCACAAATAAATGTAACTGTGTACAAGGGACATAAAAACAGCTGTCTGAACAAGTTTGACGATTGTGAAAGTGATGATTGTATCACAGCAACTGGCAGACATCCAAAGTTTAGCAGTAGTCTCACTCTCGCTGAACAAGTTACAGCATGGCTGGTTTGTATGAATTGAGATCTGTGACAGAGGGGCAGCAAAAAGGCCAATGTCTGAGGTGCAAAGACCACCAGGTGGGAGAACAGAGTGAAATACATGAGCTAGTTGCCAGGTTGCTGAATTTATGGTACCTTGTAAGTGAGGAAGAGAATCTCCAGAGTTGGACAGGATATCAAAGGAATGTTGAAAGGTTTGGGAATTGCTGCCAGGGAAAATATAGGTAAGGAACCTGGCAGCAAGGTTCTTGATATCTGGAAAAACAATAAAAAGCCTTGCTGATGACATGACATTGATTTTGCTGTCAGAATAAATGTGATATGACAACAATATACAGTATTAAGACCTGTACTATATTTGAACTGGAAAATGGTGTTTTGATGGGTGATTTGATGCAGGATTTCAGAGCATCCCCTCCCAGCTTTGGTACAGCAGACTGAGCAGCAAATGAGGCCCCTGGACCTTCTGAAGAAAACTCCAAGCAGCTGATGACCTCCTTTACTGGAAACTGAAAACTGGTAACCTCAGCAGGTGAGTATGGATGGGAAGATAAATGGATAACTTAACGATGAGGAGGATGGTGTCACGGTTGTGTTAGGGACAGCTAGACAGTGTAGGGAGAATATCTGGCCACTCGGGGGTATGGAAAGTCTGTCTCTGTGGATTTATAAAGGCAATAAAAGATAAGGTCACTGTGTTGTAGGCTTTCATATTAATGTGCCTTTTAATGACCCCCACCATGGACGGAGTTAGGTTATCACTAGTACTAAGGTACAGCTCCAGGCAATCATTTTGTAATGAAGCAACTGCCTGTGCATAGCTGTCCATTTAAACTACTGATTTCTCTGTTGATAGACTGTAGACTTAGAGGAATTACGTGCATGCTATGATACATAATCGGGCCTCTCCCAAGGTGCATCTGTGTGGTATAGACTGTAGACCACCAGCGATCCTATAAGAAAAGAAAATAAGGTACAGTCAAAGTTCCTTGAACTATTTAGAGTAAGACGATGTAGAAAATACCCAGAATGTAGGTTCTTTTCACTGTAGGCACACTGACAGTTATGTTAGTGTAGTTGAGGGACATGGAAAGTCTCTTTCAAGTAAAATATAACAAAACTCATACTGCAATACTTTGATTAGTACTTCAGTGATGGAAGTCTTTAAAATAACCTTTATTTAAGGAATTGCTAAATTCACTACCAAAAGCAGTTCCTGAGGAGGTCATTCAAAGACAGGGAAAAAATTATGGAAAGCCAAACGTGCCAAAATTAAATATATAAAAGTACCAATAAATTATGAAATAATTCCATAAGTCATTATCATGAAACTTTATTTCATAACACTATAATTTCATAATGCACCATTTTTAAATCTTTTATTTCATAACACCATTTTTATTTCGTAACACTTATTTCATAATTTCCCATTCTTAAAATCTTTTTTTTTATTTCACAACACCGTTTTTTTATTTCATAACAACACTTATTTCATAATGCCCCATTTCTCAAAAGTCTCTCTTTTATTTCAAAGCACCATTTGTCATAATGAACATTTTGGACCGAGACTTCATCACGAGATTTGAGGACCAGTGGGCGTGGCCTTACGCTAATCTGTTGTTCCAAGTTGCAGACAGTAGTAAGTGAAGGCAGGCAAACTCAAGTAAAAATTTTCTATTACAACTATCAAATTGTCACCAAATTAAGTTTTGAGGCTTTTTCATGCGAGAAAGTAACTGCTTATAATTCGAATATATGGTCGACTGATTAAAATAATGCTCTCTCTCTGTAACACACAAATCAGGTGTCAATATTCGTTCATTTACACTCGAAACAACACAAACTTTCTATTTTACGTTAAGACCGGTCAGCGGGGAAGTGCGCTCTGCAGCCTGCTGCTCGCCGCACGCTAGCCTCTAGCAGAGCTTCCCGTCTCTGAAAACGTCGAAACCAATATTTAATTCAGCATTATTTGAATTAGTTGACCAAATATTCAAATTCTAAGCAGCTACTTTGTCGTATGAAAAAAACCTCAAAACTTAATTTGGTGACAGTTTAACAGTTGTAAAAAGCTTTTACTTGAATTGCCTGCCTTCACTGACTACCGGAACCTGGAACAACAGATCATGTAAGGCCACGCCCACTGGTCCTCAAATCTCGTGATGAAGTCTCGTAATGAAATAAGCCATTATGAAAAACGGTGCTGTGAAATAAAAGAGAGACTTTTGAAAAACGGCATTATGAAATATGTTATTATGAAATAAAAATGGTGTTGTGAAATTAAAAAAAAGAGATTTAAAAACGGGGCATTATGGAATAAAAGTGTTGTTATGAAATAAGATTTCATGATAATGATTTATGGAATTATTAAATAATTTATTAGTACTTTTGCATAGTTATTTATTTCATAATATCATTTTTTTATCTTTAATTTTGGCGCGTTTGGCTTTCCATAAAAATAGGTTAAGCTTGTTTGAGTAGTTCTATGACAACCAAAAGATAATTATCAGGATAGTTTTATTTGTTTGCACACAATCAACTTGGAACGAATTTTTGACATTCCCTGGTACTATTTCTCTGATATGCAATTTTAATTTTTTTTTTAATTATACATTTTATAATGTCTTATCTAGGTCTGTGTTTGTTAAGGTATTGTTGAAGAAGTGTCTAATGTTTTGTCAAAAAAAAAAAAAANAAAAAAAAAAAAAAGATTTTAAAAGAACCATCATGCGGCGTTCCAGCAGTCTATAAATATTCTAACGCTTTTCTATGGGTACGTCTTTGGGCTTAGAAGCTTTGGGGGCGCCGTTCACCGCGTTCTGGTGCTGGCGTTCCTTCCCGCCCATTGACTCCTACTGTCCAATCAGAACAACGGACACCACCGAAAGCGACCAATCAGAAACGACGGATGAAAGCGAGTGGAAGTTTGGTATTTGAGTTTGGGGTAGATCGAGAGAGAGATTAAGAGAAAGGGAGACGGAAAAGTTGGAATGATAGTGGAAAATTTAATTTCCAATCCAAATATCGACGGTTTATTCCTTGAGGAAAGCCTGGAAACGCAGTAGGTTTATGGATAGAGCTAAAGAAGAGTCCTCCCTCTCCCCCATGAGAGTGTCGAGGCGAGGAGGGTGGCAGGTGTTCAGTTAGGAGACACATNCCCTCTCCCCCATGAGAGTGTCGAGGCGAGGAGGGTGGCAGGTGTTCAGTTAGGAGACACATCGGTTCGGTCTGCTCTTGTTCTTCAATTGGGTACCGACACAGGAAAACACTTTAAACGCCGCTAACCGAGGACAAGAAAAGATCGGTGACAACGACAAACGTATGTAAAATTACGGTTTATTTGGTTTATCCCTGTAACGGACTGTTTCGGATCGCTGCTGAAGACTCGGGATAAAAAGGGAAAGGTCTCTGCAGTAGCAGAGAGAGACGCTGTCGTTTCCCTGTAACAGCTGTTTGGAGTTAAAACCGGCAGTGTGGCGTACTTTTTGAGTTGCACCAACTCCTTTTTTACTGGTGCATGTGTGTATCAAAGGGCAAAAAAGTAAGTCAAACGGAATGCGTTTTTGTTTTTGCTAACCTGTTGTGTTCATGTAACCCGAGACTCAGCCCGCTACGGCAAGTTAGCCTATCTGGTATCCGAGGCAAGGCTGTTCCCGTCTAGGAGAGGAGAATTTTAACCCCCGACGACTTGGGTCAACAGTTAATTAGGATATTTAAGTTGTGTTCAGATAACGCTGCAGCCCACGAGTGTCCATCGCCACACTTCAAAAAGACGCGGAGCGCTCTGTCCAGTTTGTTTGCAGACAAACCGGGAGCATTTGCAAAATCAATTACTGGATTGATTTCCAGAGCCCACACACACACACACACACACAGAGTACGCAATGCACGGATAGATAATTTACGTATTGTATTGCCTCTGCGTTAATACTACTACTGTCTACACAGCCAAATGATCTGCGGGACAAATCCCCGGTGAAAACGTCAAAACAAGGCTTTCTAGTCGATAACACCGAATAAGCCGATAAGTCGAAAACACACTCGGATGTATTAATTCTGTGCTCTAAATCAATCCAGATGAAAATGAGGTATCGCAGGGCACAGAAGCCCACGGAGCCAGCAAGAGATTACAGCGCTGCTACACGGAGGGACCAGAGTGTGTGGAAAACTGTTGCTGTTAGTGAGGCGTCCTCTTTCCTCCCACTGCCTGCAGAGTTTCGGAGCCCGGAGATCGGAGAGCAGAGAAAGGAGTTTGTCAGCGGACACGGGGAGGCTACGGGACTCCCTCACCTCGCAGCAGCGGTCCACGCAGCGCCTGAGCCTGCCGGTGNGAGGCTACGGGACTCCCTCACCTCGCAGCAGCGGTCCACGCAGCGCCTGAGCCTGCCGGTGCTGGAATCGGCTCCTCTCTCTCTGGACTCTTTGGCTCCCGTGAGCAGAGCAAGGAGAGCTGCAGCAAAAAAGCACAAGCGGACACCGGGTATAATTACCAAGTCCCATCCCAACGCATCTCTCACACGGTGAAGCCGGGAATTTGGGGCGCCGACTGTCCCGAGGGGTCCACGGTGCGTATGGAGGGACCGGCCAAACAGGTGATGGGCACCAGGGCGACCCGATGTGGGAGTCGGGGTCTGCCTCTCCTCCTCCGCCTGCTTCTCCTCCTCAGCAGTTGCCACATGTTGCACGGTCAAGGTAAGAGCTGAAGCTTGGGTCCGAATATGCCAGTGAATTAGATTTAAAAGAAAAATACATCCAATTACAGGTGTGGTTAAGGACCTAAGTGGCCTAATACACAGTGTATTGTCTGGAAACGCACAATGACAGGCTCATTTGTCATTGGGACCATGGTGAACAAGGGAAAAGTGAGATGATGACTCCTAAACTAGAAAAAAAGGTTTGACCTATAAGACAAGCAGCAATTTCTGGGATTGTTGATAAGCATCAGGATAACTACAATGTTATTGACGTGTATAAAATCATAATTGTGTTAAGATTTAAGGTTGTTTGTATGCTTGTGAGAGGGAGAGAAGAGAGAGAGAGAGAGATACCCAATACAGTTCATGTTAAGTATTGTAAATGATAATGTATCAGAGATTGTAGGATTATGGTTTTGTGTGTGTGTGTGTGTAAGTGTGTGTGGGGGGTGGGGNGGGGGGGTGTTACAGTTTTCAAGCAGTGGTAATCCCCATTTACTCTATGACATGCTTATCTATGGCTCTTGATTTGGCTGAAATGAACACACATCACCCACCCCCACCCACCACCACCACACACACACACACATACCCATTAACTATATGTGACTCGTATAGACACATACAGGAGCATATAGAATATTAAACGAACTTGTCTTGTGGAGTCGAGTGTTGTGTTGTTGTTGTTGTTGTTGTTGAGGGTCCAGCGCATGACTTGTAGTTACACAGAGTTATTGCGTGGAGTAATCAGCTGATTACAGCAACAGGAGAGAAGACAACTATGATAAGATATCGATTCCTGTCCAATGCTCCTTGTAGAAACTGTGCGCTACCATTTATGAACTTCTTTTGTTGCTATATAGAATATTGGGGGGGGGCGGNTGTGTGTGCGTGCGTGCGTGCGTGCGTGCGTGCGTGCCCATGTCGCCCATGGGATGATGTCAGACCGGCAAAACAAAAAGCACAGAAAAGGTCAGTCTGGTGTCAACACACAGTTTTCTACGGGTCACAGATGGCGTAGTGGCTAGAATGTAAGTCTGAGACATGGGGTTATGTGAAGGAGGGGCCTTAGCAATGTGTGTGTGTGTGTGTGTGTGTGTGTTTGNGGGGGGGGGGTGTGGCTGTGTGAATGCTTTCAGAATGTGCATGCCATTTAAGTGGAGGAAGAGGAGAAGGGGAATGAGGAGGGAGAGGCAGTCAGGAGGAGGGAGGTAGTGTGGCAAAGAAGAGGGAAGGTGGTGTGNGAAAACAGAAATGTGGAGGTGGGAGGGTTGGAGAGGGAATGCAGCGCTCCCTGCTTGTCACTCAGAAAGTTGTGCCTCCATTTCAATCAATGATGAGTGTGTGACAACACCTGTGTGTGCGTGTTTGTCAAAAAGTTGCTCTCCTCTTGGTTCTCTTCCCACTCCTCACATTCTCCATCCATCTCCCTCCCTCTTCTCTCAGCGTTGAGGAGGAGGAGGACGAAGAGGTATTGTGTGCCTGCAGAGTCAGCTCCGTCCTCCCTCTAATGTCAAGGTGTCAGCACCCGCACCCACCCTACCCCTTCCCATCCCAGACCCCCAACCCCTTCCATTCTGGGGGTGGGGGG
>VXCM01001008.1:162800-175036 GCA_014773175.1 Lucifuga dentata
GGGGGGGGGGGTATTGATTCCATAAGCTGTGCCAGGCAGCCAATCGAAGGCTGTAGATTTTCCAGGTTCCGACCCCTCTATCTCCAGCATTTATTAGGACGTTTTATTTTAGGAGGAAAAGGATGAAATTCATGAGCCAAGGTTGATCCCCCTGATCTCTCTTCACCTCTCTCTCTTTGTCCACTTCCCCACTCTTCTCCACCCCTCCCTCTCCCTCTTTCTCTCTCGCTCTCTCTTTCTTCCTGTCAATCGATGCCCACACCCCTCCTCATAAATGCTATGCTTTATACGAGCCAACACTCGTCTCTGGGAGCACATTTAAATAAGCTCATCGATCTTTCATTTTAGAGTTTAAGTGACGGCAGCATTTTACTGTCTCTCGCTCCCTCCTCCTTCTCTTCCCCCTCTTCCGCTTCTCATCTGCTCACCTCTCGGTCCTCTCTGCCTTATTCATAACTTATCCTTCTGCCCCTTCACTGCCTGTGTGTCACTGAATGGATTCTACTCCACAGCTATCTGATTGATTCACGTTTCCAGTGCAGACAAAGACAGAGTCTCATTGTGGACTTCCTGCTGAGGGAAGGCAAAGGATGCATCACATTCATTTTCATAATATAAATCAGATTCTCTATCAGACATAGGAGTGGAATAGACTGTGGAGTCCACGATGCTTATGTTCCCTGAATATTGCTGTTGTCAGTTGAAGAACTTCAGGATTTTCAGTCTTGTTTAATCTTAAGATTTCTGAGAATATTTATGGAGTTTTCAAAAAAGCTGTGTAAGTCCCAAATCACAAAAGACCCGTAAAGCCTGAATGACAGTAAAGATGTTTTTGCACCTCCATGTTTTGGTCCTGTTTAATCGGACTAGGATCGTGTCTCTCCCCCATTCCATTAACTCTGTGTGACTCATATTTTAGTCATAATGTTGATTTCACATTGACTAAACTGCTGGATCATTGATTATTTGCTATTCATATTATTTGTAATTTGCCTATTTATACACCTGCGGCTCCTATTGCACAGCTGGTTGTTTGAGGAGAGGGAATCTCTTTCTGAATAGCCTCTCCCAAGGTTTCTTCCATTTTCCTTATACAATAAAGATTTTAGGGAGTTTTTTCATATCTTTTTAGAGAGCTTGGGCTGGGTCGGGAACTGCTAATGTGTGGGTCTGTAAAGCCCTTTGAGATATTGTATGTGATACTGGGCTGTACAAATAAATTTGACTTGACTTGAACATAGCAATCCCACCAAGGCATGGAACAAAACAACTGCACTGAGAGCAGTTTGAGGAGGTGGTCTTGGTCCAGTTAATCTAAAACCATGATGGCTAGGGGTGTGTGGTTAACATTAAATGTGTTACGTCTTTGATTCAATGCTATGAAAACATGGTAACAAGCTTAACTAAGGTGTCTTCTGATGAACATGTTGAAGTTTGCTCAGTATGCACTCCATTCTCCTGTTCAACTCTCTGAAGGCTGCATGTCTTCTTCCCATAAAATAAAACAATATAGAGCAACAAGAACTTTTCCAGATGTTGTCTTGAAATCAAATTCCGCTTTTGCTGCCGTAAGTTTCTTGATATATGACCCCAAATGGTAACTATGATGTGGAAAGTATCCCAATTCCTTCTTAGCTCCATCTAATTTAGTGTACCTGGCATGGTAAACTTCTTTGTTTTTTGATTTTTCTTCTCCTTTCCTCAGACATTTCTGACAAATGAATGGTGCAAGCACTCTCACATAAGTTTTTGCTCCTGTATGTTGGTTCGATTGGATTTTAAAATCCAGTCGAACCAATCAAATCGAAGTAGTAAATGCAACAAGTTGAATGATTTGGAGCAGAGCAAACCTGCAAGTCTGAAAGCATACCAAAACATGAAAATCAACAAAACTGGACTCCAGAGGTGTAGCAATTTGGACCATTAAGTTTATAAGCTGCTAATGTTTGTAATAATAATAATGGCCCATAAGTAGCTCCAGTGTAATGAAAAAATAAAATACTACTTACCCTGCTCAAGACTCTAAGCTAATTGCTGGTTATAATTTTTAGCTCATCATTCATACTGAAGTTTGAAGTGAATTTGGAAGTCTCCTTCTACTTGCAGTTTGAGTGGATCTGTTAGCATGATTAGGTTTGATATGTGTCATTGGCTGAGCTAAGCTAGAACTGGATGTTGATTGGACCACTGGTCATGCTTGAGAGAATTGAGGTCACTGATAGGATAGTGGGATGGTAGGTGTGAGCTATGGTTGGTCTGATCATGATGAAAAAAACTAAAACCTTATGGCATGAAGTTTTACAGACTCACACACCTCTTGTCAAGGTTGAACAGTTAAAGCAGATGTGGAGATGTTATAACTGTTATACTGAAAAGAGAAGACATTAGAAGCTTAACTGATTATTAGCATCGTCGGCTGCCAGACCTTACCATGGTGTTTCCACCTCTTTTACACTCATGAATCAATCTACCCTTTAATTTTGTTTTTATGCTTCCTCTAGTAGTCTCACTTTTTTTTTGCTGGCAAACTTTCCTGGTAGTTAAAGGTCCATACTGGTGATTTTACATGTTTGAGCTTAATAAATACTAATCACACACACATTATGTTACTGCCAACCATTTTCCAAAATACAAAACCGTATTTTAGTTTCTGTTTTTATTTTCCAAATTTCAAAATCAAAAGTTTGAGGTGATGCTTTTGTGCACGATTGTAGAAGGCATGGTCATTTTAATTTTTTGGTAAAATCCATCTTTTCCTGGGACAATATTCCCTGTTGTAGACATACATTTTCTTCCATGTAGCTCCATGATGGAAAGGTTAAATTATGCAGCTTTGACCAAAAATTTAATAGACATTTTATTTGTTGTGAAGCATTATGTATCTCAAGCACATTTTAAGTCTCTACAAGTTGATTTTTTTGTAGTGTACTGGAATGAACTGAATCCAGTGGTAGTCTAGAAGGTAGGAAAAACAAGTCTAATATTTACTGCTCCAGTAGTATGTTTTTAAAAATGATTGGCAGTAATGAACATGTATGCAGGTTGTAATTAACAGGCTCAAACATGCAAAATCACTGGTATGTTCCTTTAAAAACCAATGTTATTGCATCATTTAGGAAGCAATTTGTACAGCCTGTTTATCAGCAGAAGTGTAGCATGCTCCATTGCTTTTGTGTGCAACATGAAGATTTGAGATACTTTTTCACTCTAAATTATGTGCAAGTTAAAAACAGTTTAGCATGTGTTCTTTATCCAACTCACATTTAACAATAGAGAATTTGGGAGGTCTCATGAGAGACTTAACAATCTGATGGAGGTGTGTGTGTGTGTGTTGTGTGTGTCTGTAGGTGTGCATACTTGTGGAGGAGCAGATAATGTGTGTGGGGGAGAGAGAGTGCATGATAGATGTCAGGCTCATCAGGGCTAACAGGAAGTGAGGTCCCTAGTCCTGGTCGACTCTCTTATTTCCTGTCCGTCAGAAAGGAACAAATCACGAACCTTCCGTTGCCACTTTGCACAGCGCCTGTGTGTATCAGGAGTCCACACACAGACATATAGTAGACCTGTGTCTCTCTGTGCTCTGTGTGTGGAGTCCGAGAGAGAGAGAGAGAGAGAGAGAGAGAGAGAGAGCATCTATCCTTTGTTCAGGTGTGCACATATAATACATAATAATACATCTCATTTGTATAGCGCTTTTCTAGATACCCAAAGTCGCTTTATATACACATATACATGTATATATACACATATACTGTATATGCGCACACAATATGTCTGAAGACATCTGATTTTTTTATTAGTTTGGTGGGTTAAATCACGCTTCCTAGTGCAGCAGTGTTTTTATGTCTATTGAAGCAGGGCGCTATGAAGAAAGGTTTTTTCATCAATAAAAGGCAGAAATATAATCAGGTATGTACCTTTAGAGTGTACACTTGTGTGTGTTTCTATGCAGTTAGAATGGTTTCCTAGGTTGGTGAAAAGATGCATTTTTCAGGAGTGTTCTACAGTCAGGCTTTGAAATATTAGCCAAGTTGATCTCCTTGTCTTTTTGTCTTGCTTTTTCAGTCTTTATTTTCTATGTTTGTTCTTTTCGCATCACTCTTCTTCCTTTTGGTTTCTGCGTCTCTTCTCTCTTTCTACCCACAAGGGACTTGGAATTCATTGCTGCAGGATGCACAGGTGGAATAGAGGCTGTTATGCTGTTTAGGCCACGGTGTTTATTATGTAAGATAGGGGGGAGGAAGTCACCATTGATTCACTGTGCGTGCGTGCGTGTGGGTGTGTGTGTGTGTGTGGAGCAGGTTACAGCACAAAAGCTTATCTTGTACTTCTGAAGAGGTTTCTACAGCGAGACATCCCAAAAAAGCACTTTCACAAAACCTGAACTCTATCGACTGACTGAACTACACAAAGTAAAAAGACTGACTGACAGATGACAGCGAGGTTAGCATGCAAACAAAAAGATGGCACACAGAAAAATGGTGGAAAGAAGGAAGGTGCCTGCATATATAAACACACACACACACACATACACACACACACACATTTTGTTAATTAGCTAAGTAGACAGTAAGAAACATGTAACAGGCAACAGAACGTAGTGGCCATTTGTAATGAGTGTGTCTTGTATCCTCCTTGTATTCTCCAGTGTAAGGGGTGTGAGACACACTCTCACACCCCTTCCACTGACCTTGATATTTGTATTACACTGTTTAATGACAGTTGGTACAGGTACAGTAGAGTTAATATCAGATAATCCTGTATTGTGCTTTTTTTTCTCCAATAAATGATAGCATAATGGAGACAATTATATTATATACAGTAACAACTGCAGCTTCACAGTTAATCTTATATAATCATGTATGCTTTTTTTTCCACACAACATATGACATCTTATGTGGGAAAAAATACCTCTGGTCTATGACAGTTCATTGTTACCAAAGCATTCGTACGTTATTGTTTCCCCTTCCATCAAGGCTGAACAGTAACAACCTGTAGTACGCAACATCCACCCATACGCCCAAGAAGACTGAAGAGAGAGAGGCAAACAAAAGTAGAACCAAATCATTTCAAATAATGCAAGAGAGAAAATCATTTCTTTAGGTTTTCTCCAGGAAGATTTGACTGGCGCTGTGTTTTCTTTTTGCTTTTGAACATCCCTTGCTTGATGAATCCTAACATATTTTCTGAGAATTTGCACCATTTCAATATAAATCGTGTTCAGAGGAAGTTGAGAATGAAACCAAAGGCTACTATGACCATTTCTTGATACAAAAGTTAGTGAAGCCTTAGGAATTACCTGTATTTCTGAATGAATTATTCAGTAGATATAGTCTGCTGCTCATCCAAGTCATAATAATAGACAGACACAATCTGTCTAAACAAAGGAAAAACAAAAATGTGTTTTTGTTCTTATTATTTAATACATTTAAACACTACAGAGTGGATTGAAAAAAATAAGTGAACATTTTATTTAATGGCTTTTCTAAAAGCTGTTTGGAATCAGATCAGATTAGAGATGTGGGTTGCATCGGTGCCTTGCTGATTAAAGAAGGCACACAGAGTCTGGTTACTGACAGTCTGCTGTTCTCAAGAAAGATCTATTCATGTGAACCACGACCTGATCAAAACATTTCACAAGACCTTAGAAGAGCTCTCGGTGGCTCTTAGAAGAGCCACCGAGAGCACAAGGT
Organism: Lucifuga dentata; assembly: GCA_014773175.1. NCBI lineage: Eukaryota > Metazoa > Chordata > Actinopteri > Ophidiiformes > Bythitidae > Lucifuga > Lucifuga dentata. The sequence goes on from VXCM01001008.1 coordinate 168,494, forward strand.
GAAATGTTAAAGGACAAGAAAAAGAACTTTAGGCTATCAGCAAGATACCTATTTAGTAGGTGTGTAAATCATTGTCTCTATGGTGATTTGATTCAATTATGATTATTTAGGAAACGATTCTATGCATCGGGAAGTCTTTAATTTTCACCATGATTCAATACGATTAGTTTGCATCGATTATCATGATTTCAATCTGATTTTTTTTTTTTTTTTTTTTTTTTTAACTTTACTGAACATGCATTGTGTCACCTGGTAGACTCTACCTCATAAAATGATTATGCTGAGTATTAAGTATATTCTGTGAACCGCAGAATCCATTAATTCTATCATTTAAAGGTATTATTCACATTATTAGCTGAATAGTAATACAGACCAATAATCAGAGTACACCGTTCATGTAAATGTGCAGAATGTCTCTGAGTGAACGTGCTCTGCACATGTAACGTTTAGTCTTCAGCGTGTTTAGCTAACTTCAGCGTGTTTAGCTAACTTCAGTGTGTTTAGCTAAACTTTAGTGTGTTTAGCTCAACTTCAGCGTGTTTAGCTAAACTTCAATGTGTTTAGGTTAACTTCAGTATGTTTAGCTTAACTTAAGCATGTTTAGCTTAATACAGTTTAATTTAATGATGTAATGAACATTTAACTCAGTAACGAAGTGCAAAATTGTGAACATCTGATTGCTGAATAAAATCACTATAAAGATAAATCTCTGATTAAGGCAGTTCTTACATAGGATCCACATATGAAAAAAGTTAGTGAAACCTACATTGCCTCGTATAGTGAAGGTTGTGTTTCTATTTATGACTGACTATATTTAAATTTTTTTCATTAGTTCCAGACCATTCTTTTCCTCCTTCTTGGTGTCATGCTGACACATCCCACTTATGACTAAGACATTTGGTAACAGGGAATTTTCCCAGATATAATCAGTAATCACCTGCAAATATTTGTGTAAATGTCACTTACTGTAATTTTACGGTTGCCCTGAAGGAGTTTCTAGGAAAGATTCCAAATTCACAGTGGTGGAGTGAGTCAACAAAAGTTAGTTCCTGTATTTCTACATCGATATGTGACTGAGGGGTGTAAACAACCTGTAAAAAGGTTTATATGTTTTTGGTGCTCATTTTCACATGGTTTCTCAGACCGGATCCAACATCAAACATGAAACAACTGTTGACTTTTTGGATATGATCATCATCAGGATTCGACAACAAGACACATTTCCTCAGATCAACCAAAACCAAAGCAAAGCATTAGCTCCTCCTTATGTAGAACTGGTCAGATGTTGAATGAGCAGTTACAGCTCATATTAACTAGAATATATGGTACATATCATCAACATACGTCAACAACAAATCTTTTTTCTTTTTTTTTAATCTGTCATTTGTCTTGATGATGGGTTCCATTTCAACACATGCCCCTCATAAACTTACAGAATTTCACACAAGAGTGCGGAAGGACATCTTTAAAATACATATTCAAGTGTACTGTTCTTCTCATGACAGTGTAAAGCCTTATAAAATCTTTTCTTTTAGCGCAATACTTGCCTGTTGAAGACCTAGCTAATTTTCACATCTTGTATAGTTATTAAAAAAAAGCAATAAAAATTTGCCTTCTGCCAACATGGTTTAAATTGTATCGCACAACCTTTGTCTATCATTAAAAAAAAAGAAAATAGGGAAAATAATGATAATTTATTTTTACATGGGCTGTTTGCCACACTTTTTTTTTTCAGTCTGAAACAGGAAAATTAGGTAAGAACATGAATTATGATTTCAACAAAATGAACTGATCGGATGAAGTGATAGGTGGAGTTGGTACCATAACTTTCCATTCTCTACATCTACAGCTCAGGAAGTTTAAAAAAAATAACTGGTCTGTTGGTTGCATATGATGACCTGCTAAAGAATCAGAATGTCACATCAAATGTAGGAAAAAAAAATAAAAGTAAAGTTATTTTATATATATTTAGATTAATTGTTACACACTCCACATGTATAAATTAAACTTTAGTTTATTCTTTGTATCCCTATTGTTAGCATGCACCTAATGTGTTGTGGTTTTGATAGTAAAAGTGTTCTTCTGTACCTTTACAGATGTTCACTTAAAATACACATTTTCCACACATGCTGCACCATGTACGTGACCATAGTACAGCACACAACAGTACAAAATTTCTGCAACAGTTGGAAATGTTTTAAAATTGGGATTTATTGAATCATCAAAGGCAAACTTTGTTAAAAGAGAGAAACAGATTTCCTGTGACTTTAACAAGGCAATCTAGGAAACTCTTACTAGTTAGGAAAACAACTGATGGGAGTAAAATTGAATTTTTGATTGAGGCATACATCTCACACACACACACACATGCATACACTGTCAACACCTTGGAACCACCTTAAATAATCACCATTAATATTGCCAGTCATTAAATGGCAGCACTGTTGAGAGCACGAGAGCACTTTCACAGTTTGCTGAAGGGAGTGACTCTGTTATTCAGTAAACATATTTAGTGTGGCATTCTAACTGGCAACCTTCTAGTGGATCTCACCCCAGGCTCTTGTCTTTTTTTCCTCTTTATCTCCCTCTCCCTCTTTCGCTCCCTTACTTTCCCACTTTGCCTTTCCTTTCCTCTGTCTCTCCTTTCCCTCTGCTTTAAATGTGGTCATTCGTGGCGTTCACAGGGCGTGGGTGTTTTTGAGTAATGATTGTTTCAGGGAAGAGTGTCACATTTGTCTCCCTTCCTGCGCTGCTTCCCAGCACATGCACCCGGCAGAGAGGCTCTATTTGTTTGTGTTTTCGTTGAGGTCTGGCCGTCAAGCAATTTGAATGGGATCTTTGCATCGTGAATTGCCAGTCATAGAATGTTACTGAGGTCAGGCTGGGTTGAGTAGAAGTGCAGGAGTGTTGATCAAGTGTTTTTGCGTGTGTGTCAGAGCAGCATGATTTACTTTTTTTGAGGGCTTTACCCTCTTGCAGGTGTTTTCAGCTTGATCTCAGTGCATTTGATCTGCCACAGGTGTTTGTGTGCAGACGTCCGTGGTGATTTACTGTATGTTATATAGACTGAGAGCAAAAAAGTCCCTTTTTTGATCTCAAGAATAGTCAGGAACTGCTGTGTGTGTGTGTGTGTCTGTGTGTGTGTTAGCTTAGTTCTTTGATCCAAGCCTGAGATGGGCATACCTTTATGAGGAGCCAGCCAATGGTATGAAATGAATAGTATGGATATTTGCCTTTCCAGAGAGAGAGAGAGAGAGAGAGAGATTTTGTGTGTTTGAGCCCAATACATATACAACCCACACACACATTACGTTACTAACAAACATTTTCCAAAACATACTACCCTTTACATTTTAGATTTGTTTTTCCTACCTTCCAGACTGCCAGTGGTTTCAGTTATTCCATTATGCTATAAAAATCAGCTGTAGAGACTTAAAACATGCTTGAGATAAGTAAATCCATCAGAATGAACCCTGTGTCTATTATTGTCTTTTTTGTCGAAGTAACTTTATTGAACTTGTCCAGCATAGAGCTGCACGGAAGACAATGTGTGTCTCTGCCAAGGAATATAGTCCCAGGAGAAAACGGCTTTTACAGAGAAATTAAAAATGACCATCCTGCTACATCAGACACGTGTTAGCGGGAGAAACATTCAGTTTTAAGGTGGGTGTATCACCTGAACAGTTGATTTTGAAAGATTAGGGGATTTGTCAAACTATATGGAAACTAAAAGACGGTTTTATGTTTTGGAAATTGTTTGTTAGACAAAACGTGTACGCGGCTAGTATTTACTGGGCTTAACCATGCAAAATTTACGGTATGGTCCTTTAACTTGTTGGCAGTGCTGCACATTATGACACTGCTCCAGTGTTTTAACGGAGCAGAATAAAGAGTTTTTGACAGCTGGCATAGAAAGATCGTCATAGCTTTTCAGTATGGGAGACATCAAAGTCTCTTTAATAACTACTTTTCTTAACATTTACCAGATTTTTCCATCACACCTTCTATGAATCTCTGTGATACTATGCAAATAATAAGTGTAAAGGCATTCTGGAAACCAGAATGCCTTTACTCGTATTGAATGTTGTAACCTCACTGTTTTGTTAAGTGGCGTTGGCAGATTAATATAAGCAACAGTCTGAAGGGGACAAAAATTTAACACTTTACATGGTACGCAATTAACGTTGGTTAATTATATTTATTGTTGTTTTGTTTTTTTGATTTTGTTTTATTGTTTCTAATGGAAATATAACTTTACCTTTAACTTTACCTTTAGTTGACTGCATATTCACAGAGACGGAAGTGAGTCTTGTTAGTCATAAACATACTGTAAGGGAATTATTAAGACCAACTGACAGACTTCTCTCAAGAGATTTTGCTGCTGCCACCTAAAGCTGTGAAAGAATGCATTTATGAAGTGTATGCATATGTATTTAAAGGACCATACCAGCCATTTTGCATGTTTAAGTCTATTATATTAAATTTTCATACACGTAACATTATTGACAATCATTTCCCAAAGCATACTACTGGAATGGTGAATAAAATGTTTTTTTTCCTGCCTTCCAGACCGCCATTGGTTTCAGTTCATTCTGGTACACTGTTAAAATCAACTTGTTGACACTTGAAATGTTCTTGGGATAGGTAATCCATCATCGCCAACAAGACATTTATTCAGGTTTTTTCAAAGTTACTTAATTTTAGCCTTTAAGTGCAATAAAAAGCCTGGAGTGAATGTATGTCTCCACTGGGGAATATAGTCCCATAAGAAGACCTGTGTTTATCGAAAAATTTAAACGAATGTGACTTCATAAGGCTGCATAACTATTAGCAGGCGAAACATCGATTTTTAAGGTGGGTGTAGCACTTGAATATTTGATTTTGAAAGATTAAGAGATTTAGCAAAATATCAGGAAAACTGAAATATGGTTTTATCCTTTGGGAAATGGTTGTCAGTAATGTAACATGTATAAAAATTTAATATATTAGGCTCAAACATGCAAAATGTCTAGTATGGTCCTTTAAGTATGGAAATTTTGTTTCATGTTATTAATGTTGAAACAGTCATGATACAAAGTTTTGCTATTTTAATTACCACAGAAATGTGGCAACATTTTTGCAGCATCTTTTTAAAGGCAAAGCCTTCCCAAGCCACCATTTTTACTTTAAGGGACAAGTGTTTTTGCATTAAATTATATGTCACTTCGCAATTCTCATCCTTCATGTCTGTATATTCTATATGCCTTATGTACTTAAACAGAGTTTTAAATGACATGGAGGTGAGTAGAAAATTATCATGGTGAGCTGCTCTTTAACAAGATAGCAGAGTGAGTTGGTGGTGATTGATGTGGAGGCAAATGAATGGGCACAGATGAAAGAGAGGATATGTTACAATAAGAGAAGTAATCAAAAGAGAGAGAACACAGTTAAGCTAAATGGGAGGAATGAAAGAACAAGCTATGGGGTCATGGAGTAGATTGACAGATGAGAGAATGCAACACAGGGATGAAAAGACACCATCAAAATAGGGCCGAAAATACAGGTAGGTCGTCAACACAGATGTAATGAGTTCCTCAAAAAGAACTTAAAACAGAAAACAGTTTGCTGGCTAATGGACTCACTTTATCTATTTCCTTTACCACTCCTCTAATTCCTCTCTTGCTCCTTTCATCTTTCTCTCCAATCGTTATACATCATTCTTCTATCCTTGCTCACTTTACATCTTTCTCTCCTTTGTAGCACTTATTTCTCTCCTCCACTCTCTGTAATTGGTAAGGGGCGGTGCACAAGCATTCATCTCATTAAGTGCGTGCCCACACGCACGCACACAAACACACACACACATATGTGCATACAACCATTTTGTTATCCCGTAGTAAGATGATTTTGCGTGTGCACTGACTCACAAGTCATTTCTTACAGGATTCACTTCATGTTGGGAATGCTGGAGCAGAAAGAGAGAAATGCAAACAAATGGAAATTAATTGAAGGCGTTCATGCAAAAAAAAAAAAAAAANAAAAAAAAAAAAAAAGAAATTAATTATCCCATTTGCTCAATGATGCAAATTTTTCTATGAGCCATGAACTGATTTAGAGTTAGCACACACACAAATGAACTTGTCAGAGGGAACACACAGATCCAAACACATAGAACTCACATACCCTCAGTCATTTTGAGTTATGGTGCTAGCTGCTCAGTTGTGGTGGCTCAGTTGTGTATAGTGTGTGGTTGTGTATAGTGTGTGGTTGTGTTTGACTCAGCAGAATTTTCATGGCAGTCACTGCTGCTGGTGCCTTGTTCAAGTTTTTTGTCCTCACACCACAGCACGACTGCTCACTCTCATATCCAGCAGAGTTCAATTTATGTGTCCTGCATGTGTGTGTTTCCAGCCACCAGAACCAATCAGAGCATGTCTGCCCCATTAAACAACTGTAGCATTACTGGAACAACTGCAGTTTGATAAATATATGATTATATTTTTCTGGGATGAAATAATCAGTTTTCAGACTGCATCTGCGTGGAGGCCTGCTGAAACCACGCAT
>VXCM01001009.1:0-5000 GCA_014773175.1 Lucifuga dentata
CAAAATCTCTTAATCTTTCAAAATCAAATATTCAAGTGATACACTCACCTTAAAAATTGATTTTTCACCTGCTGATAGTTACACATCCTGATGAAGTCATGGTCGTTCAAATTTTTCAATAAATGCAGGTCTTCTTTTGGGACTATATTCCCCAGTGGAGATATACATTCACTGTGCTTTTTGTTGCACTTAAATGCTAAAATTATGTAACTTATAAAAAAAAAACAAAACCTGAATACACGTCTTGTTCACGATGATGGATTACCTATCCCAAGAACGTTTCAAGCATCAACAAGTTGATTTTAATAGNCTTGTTCACGATGATGGATTACCTATCCCAAGAACGTTTCAAGCATCAACAAGTTGATTTTAATAGCGTACTATGAACTGAAACCAATTTCAGGGCAAAAGCAGAAGTAGAGGTCTGGAAGGTAGAAAAAATGTTTTAATTCACCGTTCCAGTCGTATGCTTTGAGAAATGATTGTCAGTAATGTTATGTGTATAAAAATTTAATAATTAGGCTCAACCATGCAAAATGGGTAGTATGGTCCTTTAAGAAATGTAAATACTGCATGTGTGTCACATGGAAGGTAGATTAGCATGTATTTTGAAATAGATTAAACTTTAGTGTCAGATTTCTCTGAAATGTGTCTTGTATGCGCTCACACAAACACAAATAAAATCTAATTACCAGCTGCTGACAATGAGTGGAAGGTGCCTTTAGGTGCAGATTGTTTTGTTGGGCCGAGGTCATTGACAGGTTAGCTGGAGATAGCGAAGAGGTAAAAATATATTACAGTTTAGCATTTCAGCCTCAAATAGGCCAATGGCAGGCTCTGGGGAGAACACACACACACACACACACACACACACACACACACACACACACACACACACACACGCACACACACAAGCACAATTTCAAAAAACACAACGGCACAGCCATAGGTAGGACAATGATTCAGGCGGAAGGATAAAGTGTAATTGTGTATTGGAGGGTTATGCACCTGTCCAAAGCTATAAATATACACACAAACACACACACACACACNACACACACACACACACACACACACACACACACACACACACACACACATAAATTGCAGCTCCTAGGTATGCTTGTCCTTGCTTCCTGTCTCTACGGTCAGGGTGAAAGCCTGACCTGGTTTCAACAATATGACCCCAGGTGGTTAAAACTCTCACACAAACACACAGATGTGCATATATTCAACAAACAAACACACATAAATACATAAATAAGTACATACAGGTGTATGCAAGCAAATTTAATTACATTTACATCGCTGCATTCATTGCATCTTTTATTTTTTTTATTAGAACATGCAATACTGTAAATTTTATACTGTGTGTTGTCAGTATTGTATTGTTGTGTATGTGTTGGTTAGATTTTTATGGCTGTGTATTTTACACACACACCTGTGACAATCAGTGGATCACCAGAACCTAATCTGTGTATGTGTGTGTGTGTGTGTGTGTGTGAGTGAGTGAGACCTCCACTTTATGTCATTTCAGAAAGGCAGCCACACAGAAGGCAGCCACACTGCAGCTAGAATATATTGTGTATATACATGTAATTGTTTACACAGAAAATGAATAGGAGGATTGTAAATAATGCCCATTGCTTAAATGAATCAAAATATGCTGTTAATTAATCTTATAAAAATGTTGCCTAAAGTGCCAGTGGGGAAAAAAAAAAAAAAGNAAAAAAAAAAAAAAAAAAAAAAAAAGTTCTGTCTGCCAATAAGTCAATTATTTCGAGGCAAAAGCAGAAGTAGAGGTCAAATGCTTTGTGAGGTCCATGACTTAAAGCGTGGTTAAGAGGAACATTTAGCAGCTAATTTAAATAAAGTATTAAGTTTGCTGGAAGTGCAGAGTGAAGGGCCACTTCAACCTACACATGCCTGTTATGAATATTTACAGGGATTAAACTGGCTTTTGCTTAAAGCTAAATTATGTAGAGTAGCTGCACAGTGTATTAGCAGGCTGTATGTATGTTGAAACATAAATAACAGAGAGAGAGAGAGAGTAAAAAGTTCAATGTAGACTGCAGCCTATTAGATATGTGTCTATAAAAGTGTGTCATGTTGCTAAGTGTTGCATTTGAGTATGTGTGTGTGTGTGTGTGTGTGTGTGTGGGGGGGNTAGTCAAATCTAGTAATAGAATCCCTTAATGCCACTTCAGAGTGATGAGTAAAAGTTGGCTTTGTGATTTAAAGTTGTTATAAACACAGATACGTGCCATCCAGGAAAGTGTTAAAGTTCACCTAAATGCTAAACCATGTTACAATGTAAAAAGAAGAACAAACTGCAAACATAAATTCATATATGAAGGTTGCCTCGATCCAATATATTGCCAGACTTCTTGGCGATTGTCTGATCTGTTAATAAGACTAATATGAATGTCTAGAAACAAATCTGAGGATGATTTAATGACGTAAAATGCAACATGTAAAATGCAACACCTTTTAATTTTGATTGCTTTGGGAAGTTATTATCTAATAAACAGGCTGACTGGCTCTGCTCCTTCTTTTCCACCTCAATTTTTTTTTATCATCTTTTCTCTTCTTAATATGCGCAATAAATAATTACGATAACATAAAAATGCTTCATTCCTTCCATTCCTTCCTTCCTTTGCTGCTCCGAATTGACAAATGCTTCCAATGCAGTTCTCCAGCATCATAAAAAAAGCCTAAAAGTCATAAAATTTGTCAGTACAAAATGATTAGCTACTGTAGAATGCATGCCCTGCAATTTCACCGCTGCTAAATCTGATTACTGTGGGAGAAACAGATGCTCAAGGCTGTAAAATTGTATGTACATGCCACACATACACACATTCACACAAGTGTAAGCCCTGGGGAGAGTGTGTGTCTGTGTGCAAGTTTTGTGTGTGTGTTTGTGTATGGTGGGGAGAGAGATAACATTGCTGTTGGCAGTTAAAAAAAAAAACAAAAAAACAAAAAAAAAAAACTTCTTCAGCGCTGGGTATTCTGTGGGTGATAAATAAGCGCTATTTGCGCTTATTCCCGAGTGTGTCTGTGTGTTTCTGTGTATACAGACTCAAAGGTTTTTAAAACACCGTGCACACAGATGCACAAGCTCTCTCTCTCTCTCTCTCTCTCTCTCATGCACACACACACCCTGAGGCTATCCCTCACCCCCTGCTTTGCTGAGCTCTTTAACCTCACTTTAACACTCATTGATGGCAATGCAGGGTGGCACTGTGTGTGTGTGTGTGTTGTGTTCATGTAAGCACGTCTGTATGTGTGTGTGTGTGTGTGTGTGTGTGTGTGTGTGTGTGTGCATGTGGATAAATGCTAAGATTAAAACTCCTCTCATCACACAGCCAGTTTAGGAGGAACACCATACTAATACTGGATAGGACCTCCCTTTCCTGTCAGAACACACTCAGTTGGATTCCACAAGGTGTCGGAAACTTTCCTTTGAGATTCTGGTCCATGTTCACATGATTGCATCACGTAATTGCTACAGATTTGTCAGCTACGCATCAATACTGCAAATTTCCATTCTACTACATCTCAGAGGTGCTCTGCTGGATTTGGATCAGGTGACTGTGGCGGCCACTGAAGTACGTGAACTCATCATGTTCATGAAACCAGTTTGAGATTATGTTTGCTTTATGACATGGTGCATTGTCATGCTGGAAGTAGCCATTATAAGATGGGTAAATTGTGATCATAAAATGATGTATGTGGTCAGCAACAATAATTATATACATTCAAATGATGATCAAGCGGTCTTAAAGGACCATACCATCCATGTTGCATGTTTGAGCCTAATATATTCAATTTTCATTCACATAACCTTACTGACAATCATTTCCAAAAGCATACGACTGGAAAGGTGAATTACAAAAATTTTTTCCGACCTACCAGACTGCCATAGGTTTCAATTCATTCTGGTACGCTATTAAAATCAACTTGTTGATACTTGAAACATTCTTGGGATAGGTAATCCATCATCATGAACAACACGTATAATCAGATTTTTTTTCAAAGTTACGTAATTTTAGTATTTAAGCACAATAAAAAGCGCTGAGTGAATGTATGTCTCCACTGGGTAATATAGTCCCAAAAGAAGGCCTGCGTTTACCGAAAAATTTAAACGACCATGACTTCATAAGGCTGCGTAACTATTAGCAGGAAAAACATTGATTTTTAAGGTGGGTGTATCACTTGAATATTTGACTTTTGAAAGATTAAGAGGTTTTGCAAAATATCAGGAAAGCTGAAACACAGTTTTATCTTTTGGGAAATGATTGTCAGTAACCTTACGTGTATGAAAATTGAATGTGTTAGGTTCAAACATGCAAAATGGGTGGTATGGTCCTTTAAAGGACCAAGAAAACATTCCTCCTCACCATTACACCAGCAGCCTGAACTGTTGACACCTGTCAGGTTGGATCCATGGATTTATGTTGACACCTAATTCTGACCCTTCCATCTGCATGTTGCAGCAGAAATTGAGATTTATCTGACCAGGCTTCATTTTCCAATCGTCAACCATTTGTTTGTTCACTGCAGCCTCAGATTTCTGTTCTTGGCTGACAGGTGTGGAGCCCGACATGATCTTGTTGTATCCCATTCGCCTCAAGGTTTGACGAGTTGTGTGTTTGGAGATGTTTTTGTGCTCGCTATGGGTGTAAAGGGTAGTTATCTGAGTTCCTGTAGCCTCTCTGTCAGCTCAAGTCAGCCTGGCCATTCTCCTCTGACCTCTCTCATCAACAAGGTGTTTCCACCCGCTGAAGATTTTTTTTATTTTTCACACAGTTCTGTGTAAACTCGAGAGACTGTTGCGAGTTAAAATCCCAGGAGATCAGCAGTTTCAGAAATACTCAAAATAGCCCGTCTGGCACCAACAGCCATGCCAAGGTCAAAGTCACTGAGATCACATTTAACTCATTCTGATGTTGATGTGAACGTTAAGTAAAGCTCCTGACCTGTATCTGCCTGAT
>VXCM01001009.1:7500-38625 GCA_014773175.1 Lucifuga dentata
TTAAAGGTCACACATGCTCACAGGGTAATACCTCAGCCCCTTATCCTTTAATTCACTGAGATTGCTGAAACCTGTCATTTCAGTTTCAGTTGTGTGTGTGCGTGCGCTCGTGTGACAGATTGTGAAAGCCATCGGTAGCGATGTTCTCCGTGCGCTCTCATGCAGAGCGCAAGGTTACAAGGCAGGTCCTCTATTGATTCATGTTGCAGATAATTAAAGTCACAATAGACCTTTCAAGAAACACTTCCTCCCCTTTAAGAAAGTCACACATACACTCGCACATGTGTTCACACACACACACACACACACACACACACACACACACACACACACACACACAGACAAAATAGGGTACATGCGCACACAGTACAACAGAGGAGAGACGTTCGGAACTTACACACTTCTCAATCACACTTAAAACCTGCTATTAGTTTCACTTGTTCGCTCACTCACTCGCTTGCTTACTCGCTTGCTCACTCACTCGCTCACTCACTCACTCGCTCATTCATTCGCTCACTCGCTCACTCACTCGCTCGCTCACTCACTCACTCACTCACTCACTCACTCACTCACTCACTCACTCAGAGACTCGCTCATTCACTCACTCACTTGCTTACTCACTCACTCATTCACTCACTGTCTCTTTAAGATAGACTGATTACTGCAGTTTAACCCATTATTTATTTTTAAAGGCAAAAAAAAAAAAATCACCAGTTTATGTGTAATTTCCATATTTTTCTCTGTTACTGAAATCATATTGTGAGCCGTCTGTGCTGAGATTTGAGTTTTTTTTACTGTAAGTTGATGTGATCAATGTCTTTTTGCAGCAGTAACCACAATGTCAGAACTTGAAGTGATATAAAATCTTAGTGACCATGAACTGATTTGCTCCTTTGGAAAAATCAGGTTCTTTTTTCACCAAACAGGAGTTTCTTTAACACTTTTTAACAGGACATCATGTCATCTACATTTCTCATTCACAGCACAAAAAATACATCAAACAACAAAACTGAGCCAAAAATGAAAAGTGCATCACCATTTGCTGTTTCTTTAAGGGCCATACCGGTGGTTTTGAATGTGTAAGCCCAACAAATAGTACCTGCATAACTAAACTATTTTCCAAAACATAAAATCATATTTTAGTTTTTCTGTTGTTTTGCCAAATGTCCTAATCTTTCAAAATCAAATGTTGAGGTGAAATACCCACCTTAAAATTCAATGTTTCATTTTCTAACATGTATGTCCAAATGTAGAAAGGACTGTTGTTTTTAATTTCTGGGTAAAAGCCATCTTCTTCTGGGACTGTATTCCCTGGTGGAGACATATATTTTCTCCTGTGCTGTGTTCTCTTCATGTTGGACTGATTAAATAAAGTTAGTTCACCTAAAACTTTAATAGACGTCATGTTCGCTGTGATGGATTACTTATGTCACGTTTCAAGTCTCTGCAAGTACTGGAATGAACTGAAACTAATGGCAGTCTGGAAGATTGGAAAAACAATTCTGATATTTCCCACACCATAGTGTGTTTTGGGAAATGGTTGTCAGTAACATAACGTGTATGAGAGTTGTATATATGGTATATTAGGCTCAAACACACACACAAAAAAACCCAGTATGGTCCTTTAAACAGGAATAGATTTGTCTCAGTTTTCCTTTGTTTCATTAATCTCAGCCATTCGTTTCCCTTTCTTTAAACCATCTTTACTTGTTCAACATCCACTGGTCTTCACTGCCTTTTCTTATAATGCTCACACTCAAGCACACGCACGCACACACACACGCACACATATGTACATATCAAGTACTAATGGTTAATGGTCCTCGTATGTTGGTATTTGTGACTGTTTACTTCATTTCCTTCTACTTGTCAAAAATTATCTTGCTTTTAACTTAAAAGCTTTTTGCTCTACACACACACACACACACACACGCACACACACACACACACACACACACACAAACAGACCCANTACACACACACACACACACACACGCACACACACACACACACACACACACACAAACAGACCCATCTGCTCCAGCTGTGTGTTACATTTATAAACCTTCTGTCTGCATTCTCCTATTATCCAGGTTTATTGGAGTGGCAGTAATGGCATTGGCATTCAGGTATTTAGCCAGTGTTTTTTTCTTTTTTTTTTTTTTCNTTTTTTTTTTTTTTGCCTCTGGGAGTGTGTGTGTGTGTGTGTGTGTGTGTAGGATACATAGGGCCATGGATGAAGGATGGCATATGGTATTAAACGACTTAATGGGGATATTTAAGGAACCTGACATATTGTTTGACAGTAGATTTAATATGAGTTAACTAAATGGAGAGGAGATGGGAACATATATACAAACACACACACACTTTGTTACTCAACCGAATTGTGCATGCTTACATTAATGCAAACACACACACGAATCACACATTCGCACACCATCAGACTGATTTGGCCAGACTGACACATCGTTGTACACAATAAGCACATGGAGACACTCTTAATCTCGTCCTAACGTGTATGCGCACACACATACACACTTACATGCTTTTATGTAACACTAATAGTCACAGTTACACATGATCTGTGTTCTGCAGGCACACACACATGGTCACAGCCACATCTACTGTGTTTCTGCCTTGCACCCTCACACACACACACACACACACACACACACACACACACACACACACACACACGTATACACAGACTCACTCAGTCACAGGATCAGTAGATGTTATCTAAATGAGCAGTAAACAGACACTTTAGAGTTGGTCGCCTTAGGGTGCCTGCCCCCCCCTTTGGTGTGTGACTCCATTAGTCCTGTCGTTCCGCGTTAGCTTTGGCTGACATGAGAGTCTCTAATGGCTGCAATTGGTGCCTCGAGGGAAAGGAAAGTTGGTATCATACATGCATCACAGGGATGTAGAGTTAGTCTCATCTGTGTCGTGATGCATCTAATGGAGCACATTTGAGTTTTAGCAGAAAAATATGTTTTAAACGCATGGATGCATGATAAGCTGTTTGTAAAATAAAAAAAAAAAATGCAATATTGATAAGTTAAGCAATTAAGCAAAACACGTAAGCACTTTGGTATTTTGCAGTCGATGCAGTAATGGATATGGATGAACACTACAAATAATGGGTATTTAGCAGCATCTGCATATAACCTCACTGCATCAGTTTCAGATTAGATAATAACATGACATTTGTATACTTTAAATGTGTACATTTAACTAATCCCTGTGTGACATACAGGCAGTCCTTGATTTACGAACATCTGACTTACGAACAATCTGTACTTACAAACTGACCGCCATAAAGCCTATTAAATTAANGAACATCTGACTTACGAACAATCTGTACTTACAAACTGACCGCCATAAAGCCTATTAAATTAAAAAATTTGAGTTACATACAATGATTCATAATAATGAAGTCAAAACATTATGCGTTGTCAGCAGTGCAGCGGACGTCGCTATTTTAAGTTGGATCACGCTTGCTGTCAACACCGTTTATTGTGTGTTACTCGTGTTTTGCCTTTTTTTTCTTTTTTGTAACCTTTGTAACCCATGCCTCCAAAGCGTAAATCCAGTTTCTTATGCATAGAAAGGTAAAATATATATGCTAGATACACACCTTATGTAACTGTTCCAACTTACGTACAAATCCAACTTATGAACAGTCATGGGAATGGAACTTGCTCGTAACGTGGGGACTACCTGTATCTACTAATCGATCAATTGTGACCTGACAGAAGTAGATTTGTGAAACAACTCAGGATGTGACTGAAAACTTTTTAGAGAGAGATCTTACATCTTTGGTTGACAAAATGATAACACAGAAAATTGCTACGACTAAAGCTACTGTATTTCCTGAAATCTAGAACTCAAATTAGCTATAAACAGAATCTGGGTGAGAATTTTTAAAAGGTGATGATGAAGTTACTAGTCAATATATTGTTTTGAGTCTCTGTGCCAGCAATGTGCTCCTGCCCTCTGAAACGTGTTTGATTTTAGCATCCAGCTCATCCGGTGCACACAAGCAAACCATTTAATACTCTATTCTGTGCAAAGTAATTGGCATTCTGCTTATTAAGCTGTGGGGAAAATGCTTTTTGTGAGAGCAAAACAAATTAGATTTCCATGGCAGCGACAACAACAAGGAGAAGCTCTTGTTCTCTTAATAGCTCTCTCTGCTATTAATTTGTCGACAATAACTGCTGCTGTTTTAATTGAAAAAGTAAAATTAGGATGAAATTATTATGGAGGTCATTAAGTGAGAGCTTGTATTCAGTGAGACAAGTTTGAACGAAACAAGTTTGAAGCAGAACAGCAATGGAACGGTTAGAAAAGGCTGGAATCTCACAAGTTTTATTCAGGCAGCAGGAAAACAAGGAGGTTCTGAGGGAAGAACCACACTGAGCAAATTCATCACCGAAGCTCAAGGTTTCCTGGTTGTCAGTACAACCATGTGATTTTTTTTTTTTTTTTTTTTTTTTTTTTTTTTTTTTGATTTGTTTCCTGTGATAAATCATTGGATCAGGCACAAACAAATCAGTCAAATCTTTGCAGCTACAACGACAGAAATAAGTGTCCTCCATTTCTGAATGGAGGATTCATGCTTTAATCACCACTTTCTAGCTACATTATATGTAGCTTGTATAAAAATCACAAACGATGTTCAGCATAGGCATACTTAAAGGACTATACCACCCATTTGGCATGTTTGAGCCTAATATATTCAATTTTCATACATGTTATGTTACTGACAATCATTTTCCAAAGGATAAAACTGTATTTCAGCTTTCCTGATATTTTGCAAAACCTCTTAATCTTTCAAAACCAAATATTCAAGTGATGTACCCACCTTAAAAATTGATTTTTCACCTCCTAATAGTTACACAGCCTTATGAAGTCATGGTCTTTTAAATTTTTCGATAAACGCAGGTCTTCTTTTGGAACTATATTCCCTGGTGGAGACATACATTCACNTAAATTTTTCGATAAACGCAGGTCTTCTTTTGGAACTATATTCCCTGGTGGAGACATACATTCACTGCACTTTTTAGTGCACTTAAATGCTAAAATTATGAAACTTTGAAAAAACCTGAATACACATCTTGTTCACGATGATGGATTACCTATCCCAAGAACTTTTCAAGTATCAGCAAGTTGATTGTAATAGCATACCAGAATGAACTGGAACCAATGGCGGCGGTGTGGAAGGTAGGAAAAAAAAACAAAACTTTTTTTTTTTTTTTAACTCACCGTTCCAGTAGTATGCTTTGAGAAATGATTGTCAGTAATGTTACGTGTATGAAAATTGAATATATTTGGCTCAAATATGCAAAATAAGTGGTATGGTCCTCTAATGGAAAAGACTTATAAGATAATATAATAATTTATATATTATAAAACCCTTACAGAAAGAGGAAAAAAAGTAGAAGCTCTGTATTTTTTTTTTTTTTTTTTTTTTTTTAATATATTGATCACCAGTTGGGGACAACAGGGTGGCTTACTGTTGCCTCACAACAAGAACCCTCCTGGGTTCGAATCTGACCTGGTCCTTTCTGTGTGGAGTGTGATGTTCTCCCTGTGTGTGTGTGGGTTTCCTCCAGGTCCTCCAGTTTCCTCCCACCTGCAAAAACATGCAGGTCAGTTGAATTGAAACTCTAAATTGACCATAGGTTTGAATGAGTGTATCTCTCTGTATGGACAGGTTGCCAGCCTGTGATAGGCTGGCAACCTGTCCAGGTGAACCCTGCCTCTTGTCCAATGAACACTCAGATAGGCTCCAGCCCGCCGCGACCCTGAATAGGGTAATCAGGTATAGATGATGGAACCACGCATGTTGTCATGCTGCTTCTGCAATGCAGCCTGTGTGAACAACTAACAACAACTAAAGGTGCTATATAAATAAAGTTGTTGTTATATTATAACTAGGTGTGTGTCTCTGATCTCACACACACACACACCTGGTCAGATTAAAGCCACACTGTTGCTGCTTATGACTCTTGCGTAAATATGAATATCATGCATGACTAAAAGAGTCAATGGACAGAAAGACTGTTTGTCGTTTTCCTGCTGGATGATATTTGCTGGTTTCATGAAGCCAGTGTATTCATGCTAGCAGATGCTCGTTTGATTAGCATTATGACTTTTTGCAACACTCCATCATTTTGCTGACAGATGGAAATAAACAGCTGTTACATGACAACTCACACAACAGGTGAAATGTGTGTTATTTGTTTAAGCAAGTCAAATAATGATAGACATGTTGGTCTGATATCAGTAAAACATTGTGGTGATGACATGATGTGGTTATGTGTGTGTGTGTGTGTGTGTGTGTGTGTGTGTAGGCATCTGCTAAAATGCTGGAGGTCTCATATCAATATTTTATTATATTGGTACAGCGATGTTAATTAGCTGAGATGAAGGGATTCTGCTTGTTGTGGTGTCAAACACAATTTTGTACACTCGCACATATACACACACACACACATACACACAAGTTTCAACTCATGCACATTCAACTCACACTCATGCACATTCATAGATACGCATACTGTTGTACTTTGTCTTTACAACCATATACATTACATTCACTCACACACACACACACACACACACACACATGCACACACATTCCCTACTTAGACTACATTTGCATTTGTTTTCATAATGCAAATCATCTGTCATGAAACGTGTGTGTGTGTGTGTGTGTGTGTGTTGATATGAGCATAAACATGTATGTATGCATCAATGAGAGACAGAGATGGAAGTTTTGCTGATTTTCAAAACTAGACCAGGGGCAAGCATGCACACGTATATGCATGCACACACACACGCACACAGAAAGAGAACATGGAATAGACATAGAGACACACAACGCCGTAAGCCACATCTCTCTTTCATTCCCTGATATCAGACTAAAGTTGCAAATCTAGTATAAAATATTGATGCTGGGGACTGCCCCCTCCACCGCGCGCGCCAACACACACACACATACCACACACACAGAGACACAGACATTGCCTGTTTTTAACACTGTTCTAATGAGATCACTTTGATTTCCTCTCATATCTAATGAGATCGCTGAACAACTAGGGGGCGATAAAGGTTAATTATGCCAGTATTAATTAATTTATAACAGCCATTTTCATATATTTCAGGAAAAATATACTTTCTTTTTTTTTTTTTTTTNTTTTTTTTTTTTTTTGCTTGTTTGCACCCACTAGTGCAGCATGTTTGTCAAATATAGAGTTCAGACAGGAAAGAGGACTTTTTTATCCCTACAAATAAAATTTTTACGTTGATGTAAGCCTTACAAAACAATTCATCACCAAATGATATGTGGGGCTCATTATTTTCAGGTTTTCTTACAAATATATCAGTCATATTAAACTGTACCTGTATATTATTTAGGATATTGAAAAAAAATTAATCATAAAATAATAACCCAGTGGAAGTTGTATTATAAAAATACTGTGTGAAATCCAAGAACTTTTACTTTGAGATATTCTGGCACATGATCTCCTCTCCTCTCCTCTCCAACAAAAAGTTTTTTCATTCTTTTTGACAAAGTTTAGGCTGATAATCACAGTCGCTGGAGCTGACAGAAACAAAAGAGGAAAAAGAAAACCAGAAAAATTGTAAGCCTTGAGTGATTTAAAAAAAAAAAAAAAAAAAAAGCCATGATGTTCCCTTGTCTGATGCTTCAGAAGAAATTAAAACAGTTCTGTGTCAAAGTGTATATCTAATTAGGGAAATGTGTTTGCGTGTGTGCGTGCGTGCGTCCACGTGTGTGAATACGCTGCTCTAGGCTAACAGAGAAGACTAATGCAGTGGAAAATGTGTCTTAGCTGGGTCATGAAATAATGATGTGACTCTGTGACTTAATCATGTTGACATAACCAGCCTTTTTTCTGTCTATCCTTCTCTCTGTCTGACTCTCTCTCTCTGTTTTTCTCTGTCACTCTCATTGTTCCCTCTGTTTTCTATGTTAATTACTGACAGTATGATAAAACATTTCATTTCATTATTGTGTTAGTGTACCATTATTCATAATAAGAAAACAACTTTTAATACTGTAGTTCCCTTCTCTTTCTTTTGACTGATGGATCTCCAAATTCTGTCCCTGAAAAGTCGTATTAGTAACCTCATTTATACTTCACGCTAACTACGCCTATGCATGCGCTCGTGTTGTGCGTCGTGAGCAGAATTGTGTCCATATCGTACTCGCCTCTGTAATTAACGTAGATCTGGAGGGTTAACGCTCTGTCCGCCAGGCGGTGATGTGAGGCTCCCTGACTTGATACAGACACGATTTAGCAGCCATGGAGGGTTAAGCTACACAAGCATCTGCAGCAACGAACAAACATAAAGAGCACTTACCCAATCATCTTCATCTGGAAAATAGTTTAAATCATATCTTAGAATGAAATATTTCCTGACTAAACATTTTGCAGCGGCCAGTAAGCTCCGTTGTGATTGGTCAGTTACAGTAATCAGCTGCTGAAATCATGTTTACTGGTACGAGGATTATTTTCAGAAAATCACAGGAACACTATGACAATACCCAGAAAAACAGGTAATTGTTAAACAAATAAATTGATGGAACAATATACGGGTTTCTTTAAAAGTCTAAAAATATCAGGGGGTCGGCTTATATACACGAGATCGGCTTTGCTGTGGCCGATCAGCTGCTTCTCCTCAAAACTTGCAGCCATTTCTCTGTCATCGGTTATCTGTGCACAGGTAAATACAGTACTGCACACTTTTCATTTATTTATTTAGTTTTAAAGGCACCATCGACATTAATTAACATCACGCATAGCCATGGTGTAAATACATCAGATTTGGCCAAAAGAAGGCTAATTTTCATCCACAGTCCCTGGGCATAAACATTATTTGTTTACTGGCCCCACATGTGCTGCACACATCACGACAAATGTTCACAACACTGCCCCCTGTGGTTTCTGTAGGTACTGCCACATCTCTAGCGTTGCATTAATTCTGGATGATGTACACAAACGACGCTTCAAACCAACGCTAGAAACACGTGTCGGCCATTTTAAATGTGCGTACGTGTAGTTAGCATGAAGTATAAATGAGGCTTTAGGATCGACCCGAGCCTATGTCTTAAAGGACCATACCAGCAATTGTGCATGTCTGAGCCCAATATGACAACCAATTTCCAAAATATAAAACCAAATTTTAGTTTACCTGTTACTTTTTTCAAATCCTCTAATTTTTCAAAATCAAATATTCAGGTGTTAGACTCACCTTAAAATTCAATGTTTCGCCTTCGAACACTTATGCACTATTGTAGAAGGCACAGTCATTTTAATTTCTCTGTAAAAGCGTCTTCTCCTGGGACTATATTTCCTGGCGGAGAAATACATTGTCTTCTGTGCAGCTCTGTGATGGATCAGTTAAATAAAGTTACTTTGACATAAAACCTAATAGACATGTTGTTCGCTGTGATGGATTATTTATCTCAGGTGTGTTTCAAGTCTCTACAAGTTGATTTTTAATAGTGTACTGGAATGAACTGAAAGCAATGGCAGTCTGGAAGGTTTTTGGGAAATTTGTTTTTCGGATGGTTGTCAGTAACATAACTTGCATGTGGATTACATACATTGGGCTCAAACATGCATGATCAAACAAAATAAAATAAAACAAAAAAAATGTGCTTGTGGAAAAATTGTCTGCATAAGAGTGTCATCTTCAGATTTATAGCTATTTCTTTCTGTCTCTTTGTCTAGGTGGCTGCTCTTTTGAGGAGTCGTACAGCAGCTGTGGCTACAGCGTGTCTCTGGGAACCAATGGATTTACCTGGGAACAAGTCAACACCTGGGAAAAACCCACCATGGATCCTGCCCTGCCTACTGGTAGGATGAACATTTATGACATTCTTACACTCTCATGATTGATTTGGAAGGAGGATGTTCTTTAAGACAAAATTAATGATATTCAGTGTCGTGAATTCAAAGGATGACACCTTCATTTTAATTTCTCTGGTAAAAGCAGCCTTTTCTCCTGGGACTATATTCCTTGGCGGAGACATACATTTTCTTCTGCGTAGCTCTGTGTTGGATCGGTAAATTAAGTAATTTTGACAATAAATAAATAAATAACAGCATGTTGTTTGCTGTGAAGGATTACATACCTCAAGCATGTTTCAAGTCCCAAAAAGTTGATTTTTTACAGTGTACAGGAATGAACTGGAACCAATGGCTGACTGGAAGGTAGGGAAAAATAATTAAAAAATTTACTGCTCCAGTAATATTTTGTTTTATAAAATGGACAGTAATTTAACGTGCATGCAGGAATTATTTATTGGGCTCAAACATTGTCAAATTTTAAAGGCCGACTGATAATTTAGTCACTGGTAAGGATAAATAATCCTATCAACCTTCCACAGTCTACTTGATCTACTTGGGTTCAAAGCCCATATTATATCTTTAATATTAAAGATGCAAACTTTTAAAGAATCAAGAATCAAGGCAAAGGTAAGGCAAGGTAAAGAATCAAGGCAAACATGCTCAGAGCTGGAACAACTTTAGGTCTTTCTATTTCTCTCTCTCCCTCTCTCTCCTTTCTTCCATTGCAGTTGGCAGATGGATATATATCAGTAGGCAGAGGGTGTCATGACCCCAGCTGGGTCTCCCACTCTGCCTGTCAAACACCAAATGGCAATCAGGCAGCCTGTCTGTCAGTCTTATTCTCTCTCTCTCTCTCTCTCTCTCTCTCTCTCTCTCTCTCGCCCTCACACACACACACACACGCATTCACTCACTCACTTCACCTCCCTTCATCCTTTCTCACTTTGTATCACTCACACACACACTCTCTCCGTCTGTTTCAGCTCCACCTCTTATTCTTCTTTCTCAATTGACTTATTTTACTGACTTGACTGTTTATCAGAAGCAGTACTGCTAAAGCAGCAAAAATTGAACAAAAATAAATACAAAGACAAGCTCAAAATCCACTAAGGGTATTATTTCTCTGTCTTTTATGTATTTCTCTCTCTCTCTCTCTCTCTCTCTCTCTCTCTCTCTCNTCTCTCTCTCCCCCTCCCCCTTTCTCTCTACCCACTTATCACTCTGATATCAAACCCAATGATCTTATGACCCTCCCCTCTCCCTACTCTTATTATCTCTCAGTCGTGTCAATTATTCCTCCCATACATCATTATCATCTCCGTCTGTTTTTTGCTGTCTCTTTCTCTCACATGTCAGAAGTGGTGGAGAGAGACATCTGTCAGGAAAAGCCTCCGCTCCTGAAACCAAGATCTCGTGCTGTCGATTTAATATGACTGAATGGGCACGAGTACCGCGTCATTCTCCCTCTCCCTCTCCCTCTCTCTCTCTCTCTCTCTTTATATGTATATGTCTCACGTCAGTTATCCGTCTCATCTGTTGTTGTGGGGCGGTGGTTGTCAGGGCCGATAGTCATCAGGGCCTATATACCCTCCTCATCATAGACAGTGTATTGACTCTAGACTGCCCTGACAGCTATAGATCTGACAAGGCTAGATGAGAACAAATTGTCTGTCAGTCTTTCTTTCTAACTCTCTCTCTTCATCATTTTCTATGATGTGAGCCCTGCGCCCACACTGTGCCGATTGTGCTGGTATTTAAGTATTAGCACTACGCTGTATGTATGTATATGTATATTACTTCTGTCACATACTGTGCAGAATCTCTGATGACTTAAAAGAGTACAACCCTAACTGAGCAGATTGAGCTTAAAGGACAATTCTGGCAATTTGGCATATTTGAACCCAGTATATGCAAGTTTGCATGCAAGTTATGTTACTTTCCCAAATTTTCAGATTTCCCAAAATATACCACTGGAGTGGTAAATTTTCTTTTTTTTTTCCCTAACTTCCAGACTGCCATTGGTTTCAGTTCATTCCAGTAAGCTATACAAATCAATTTGTGGAGACTTGAAATGTGCTTGAGATACATAATCTCTCACACCGAGCATGACGTCTGTTAAGATTTTGTGGAAGTCACTTTATTTAAGTGACAACATGGAGCTGCATAGAAGACATTGCATGTCTCCTTCAGGGAATGTAGTCCCAGGAGTAGACGGCTTTACCGAGAAATTAAAAATCATCCCCCTTTTATGTTTGGATATACATGTTAGCAGGTGAAACATTGAATTTTAAGGTGGGTGTATAACCTGAACATTTGATTTTGAAAGATTAAGGGATTTGGCAAAATAACATGACAACCAAGACGTGGTTTTATGTTTCGGAAAATGGTTGTCAGTAGTGTAACGTGTATGCAGAGAGTATTCATTGGGCATGCAAAATTGACGGTATGGCCCTTTAACACTTACATCTGACAGCATCTGACTTCATCTCGCTAATGTCTCATGTAATCCTTGACTAGCCTTTAAACATGAGCCAGTAGAATAACAAAAGGAGCATACTGCCAGTTTAAGGCAGGTGTCAGACTGGAGAGCTCCAGGTGCTGACTTGTTGCAATCCAGATCCAGTGACTAGCTTTAGTGACTCTGAAGTGTTACGTGTCCCTGAGAATGATGTGATGGCCAAGTCAGGAGCTCGCTTGATATCCAGCGATCAGTTTTCATGGATCTAACCACATACAATTTAAAATCTATTTGGGATCATGCTTGTATAGAAGTTCCATTAAAGAATCTAGTATATTTTGTCATTTTTATAACTTGTACCATATAGCATCATTTTGGGGATGTGCACATGCAGTTATGATACAGTTATGATAGAATCCTCTTTCCTTTATAACATTGATGTGGATGACGTGGCTATTATAGACCATAACCAGCACTTGACATCTTGTAGATCTGACAAGATTGGATTGGCACGAGTGCTTTCTCTCTCAGTCTCACTTTTCATCTCCATTTAGACATCTTTGTCATATAGTCTATACAATTTATGGTTAGGGAAGATTGGAATGGCATGAGCACTTAACACTAATCATTTATTGACATGGTTATCATATAATCTACAGTCGTGACAACTCATAGATATGACAAGAATGGATGGACATGAGCAGTTTTTCTTATTTTTTCTTACACGTCACCTGATAGTCTATATTCTTGGCATATTTTATGCATCTTGAAAGTGTCATTACAAAGAAATTAATAATTTAAAAAAAAATATGTACATATATAGACATCATATAATCTATTGGAAATTGAAAGAAATACACATGGACCCTCTTACTATCAATCAACATTTTTTTTTAGAGTGCTAGTGTCTCATATATATAGGTTGGGTTCGCATAGATACATTTTGCTGTTAAGCATGAGTGACATACACACACACACACACACACCTTCTTCCACACTTGAGCTCTGACTACCTTACTTCTAAATCACTTTAAGCACGAGATAGAAAAATGTCAGGATGGTAAATTTCACTGTCAAACTTTCATAAATCTGCAAATCACCAGAAGAAAAGGAAGAATTTTAGCCTTTCCGGTACTCGCAGACACACACACACACACACACACACACACACACATGTGCATGCACAGAAACACACATTCATAAATACACACACAACACACTCACCTCATCTCTCTTATTACCTCCTAACCCCAGGCTGAGTGACACAAACACACACAAACATCAAACATCAAAGCGAGCTGGTGTTTTCAGCAGCCATCAACATGGCCACAAGCTCACATGTGAAAAATGATCAGAGAGAGCGACACGGGGTGGTGGAGGGGTCAGGGTTGAGCAGGGGAGAAGAGTGAAGAAGGGGTGAGAGGCTGAAGGAGAGGAATGTATCATTAACTGAAAGAAAACAGAAATGTTACCGTCTGTACTTCCATCTATATACTTCCTCACATGGAGGAGGATTAATAACTGAGGAATCAATATATCAAAACCCTTTGCTTACTTTGTTCTTACTTCCTCAAAGCTGGATTATGTTACTTTTCATTATCCTCTTTATATACAGTATGTTAACAGTAATACTGCTACATACACATACATGTACCCACTGGCTCACACACATACATTATGTGATCTGTAGTGTGACGCTGAAAAAAATCAAAACAAAATTTCTCTTCTCTTCTCTGTATATTTCAGCTAATATTGCTGTGAATGTTGTATTTATTTTTTATGATATCTTGTTTGGAAGCATGGTTTGCCATGATGATACAGATAAAGGTAGATGGATTAATAATATTCAAGACATTGAAGGATCGTACTGGTGATTGTGCATGTTTGAGCCCAATATATACAGTCCTCATACATGTTAGGTTACTGACAACCATTTCCCAAATATACTACAGTGCTGTGGAAAAAATATTCGACCTCCTGATTTCTTTTCTTTTTGTGTGAATCTCATACTAAACTGTTCCAGATCTTCAAATAAAATCTAACATAAAACAAAGGCACCCTGAGTAAAAATAAAATACAGTTATTGAAGCAAAAAAGTTATGTAATACCAACTAGACATATGTGAAAAAGTATTCGCCTCCCCTAGTTACTAAATCTTCTAATCTACCAAAATTCATTGATAATTGGGTTCGGTTGGACTAGGCTTGATTCCTGCAGCCGTATTAAATCTAAACAACTTATTCAGCAATGTGAAGTATCTTAGCCAGCAGCACAACACCTTGATCAAAAGAAATTCCAGAAGTGATGAGAAGAAGGTGATTGAAATGTATCAATCTGGGAAGGGTTACAAAGCCGTTTCTAAGGCTCTTGGACTCCAAAAAAAACCTCAGTGAGAGCCGTTATCTTCAGATGGAGAGAATCTGGCTCAGTGTGAACCTTCCCAGGAGAGGCTGACCTTCCAAAATTCCTCCAAGAGCAGCGACGACTCATCCAGGAAGTCACAAAAGAGCCACATCAAAGGAGCTGCAGGCCTCTCTCACCTCAGTAAAGGTCAGAGTTCATGACTCTACTATTAGAAAGACACGGACCAAAAATGGCCTCCATGGGAGAGTAGTGAGGTGAAAACCACTACTAACCCAGAAGAACATGAAGGCTCATCTTAATTTAGCCAAAACACACCTTGATGATCCTCAGTCCTTTTAGGAGAATGTTCTATGAAAAGATGAGTGGAAAGTGGAACTGTGTGGAAGACAGGGGTCCTGTTACATTTGGCATAAACCAAACACAGCGTTCCACAATAAGAAAAAAAATACTTAGGGTCAGGGATGGTAGTGTGGGGTTGCTTTGCTGCTTCAGGGTCTGGACAGCTGAGGGAAACATGAATTCTGCTCTCTACCAGAAAATCCTGAGGGAGAATGTCAGGCCATCAGTCTGTGATTTGAAGCTCAAGCGCAACTGGGTTCTGGAGCAAGACAACGATCCAAAGCATAGCATCAGAGCAAGTTCACGTCTGAATGACTCAAAAAGAACAAAATAAAGGTTTGGAGTATCCTAGTCAAATTCCTGAGGGGATGCTGTGGCAGGACCTTAAACAGGCTGTTCATTCTAGAAAACCCTCTACTGTGGCTGAATTAAAGCAGTTTAGTAAAGAAGAGGAACAAAAATCCCACCACAGCAATGTCAGAGACTGATCTGGAATTATCGGGGGCGTTTGGTTGCAGTTATTGCTGCTAAATGAGAAACAACCAGTTATTGAGTTTAGGGGGTCACTTACTTTTTCACATGGATGATATAGGTGTTAGATAACTTTGTTGCTTCAATAAATAAAATTATCATTTAAAAACGGTATTTTATGTTTACTCAGATTGCCTTTGTTTTATGTTAAGTTTTGTTTGAAGATCTGAAACAATTTAGTATGAGATATATACAAAAATAGAAGAAATNTAAGTTTTGTTTGAAGATCTGAAACAATTTAGTATGAGATATATACAAAAATAGAAGAAATCAGGAGGGAGTCGAATACTTTTTCACAGAAAGTGGTACATTCCAAAAAGTGTTTTCCTTCTTCCAGACTGTCATTGGGTGTCAGTTCATTCCAGTACATTATAAAAATCAACTTGACAGAAAACTATTCATTGTAGAGGTCTATACTAACTCAGTAACTCAGTGTAGTCACAGATAGAGAAATGGCTTCAGGGCTTAATTACGTGAGTGATGCTGCTGTAATGAAAATCCACATCATGTCCTTCATGGAAGACTAAAATACTTCTCTTTGATTTAAAAATAACAGCAATATCAGAGAGAAGGCTTGAAAGGTCGAGGCTTTTAGAGGCTTGAAATATGCTAGAGATACGTAATCTATCACAGCAAACAAGTCTATTAGGTTATTTTGTGGAAGTAGCTTTATTTAACTGATCCAACAGAGCGCTGCACAGAAGACAATGTATTTCTCCACCAGAAAATATAGTCCCAGTAGAAGATGGCTTTTACCGAGAAATTAAAATGACTATGCCTTCTACAATTGTGCATAAGTGTTTGAAGTCAAAACATGAAATTTTAAGGTGTGTGTATCACCTGAACATTTTATTTGAAAAGATTAGGGGATTTGAAAAAAATAAAAGGAAAAGTAAAATACTGTTTTATGTTTTGGAAATTGGTTGTCAGTAACATCACATGTATGTGGGTTGTATATATTGGGCTCAAACATGCACGATCTCGGTATGGTTGTGATGCCAACCATAATCATCCAAAAATGATGCCAGTATTAGTTATGAAATTGACAAAAAAAAAAAAAGATCAATACCTGTTCCTTAATCAGTCTTCAACCACCTATAGGTGTCACACTTAATCACACTGAGCTTCTCAAGCTCACCCATAGTCTTCTCCCTGTGTCTTTTAGTCTCTGTGTTTTTTTTGTGTGTGTGCATTTCAGATTAGCCCTCATTTATTAAGCGTTTATTTTGTTGAATTTTTACTTCTCTCTTTCACTTTCCCCACCATCACAGTGCACGATCTTCCCCTTTCCTTCGGCGTTTTGCAGACTTGCAAAAGTTTGACAGCAAGATGAAAAGTGCCGTGGTGGGTTTTTTTTCCCTCCTTCTCAAGGTTTTGGGTAGTTTTAAAGAAAGCAAGTCAGAGCTCAGCTAACACTGCCAGAGGTGTGTGTGTGTGTGTGTGTGTGTGTGTGTGTGTGTCTTGCCATTTGCAGCGTTGNCTGCCAGAGGTGTGTGTGTGTGTGTGTGTGTGTGTGTGTGTGTGTCTTGCCATTTGCAGCGTTGATGCTTGCATTGACTGACAGTCCAAGACCCAAACTGTATATTGCTGAAAGCCTTACAGCTCTGCCTGCGACTTTATTTTTTTCACATCCCTTCCTCCCTCTGTCTTTCTTTCTCTCTTTCACTGCTTCTCTCTTTCTCCACCTTCTTTCTCCCAGACGCTCATTCTTCCTGAGGCATCTTTGTCCCAAATTTGCCTTTCGGTTACCATAGATGTTATTTTGTAGATGTGACAGTTTGACAGTAAAGCAGGTTTGAACTGTGGCAAACATCTCAGGTTCTGTTTTGACGTTTCGCTGGAGTCTTTGTGTGTTTTCGTCTGAGTGTGTGTCGGTGCTGCCTGCTATTTTTCCCCTTGGAGAGGCTGAAAACAAATCAGCACTAATCAGAGAGTGTCTCGTCATTCAGATGTGACACATATTTAACGCTGCAGCACATCTAAACAGATGCTCTCACGCAATCATGCTCATTCGCATGCATACACAAGCACACGCAGACACACACATGCACACGCCTAGTTCCATGCTGCCATCAGTAATAGACTTCTGAATTATAGGTTGTCACAGCCATATAGCGTTATCGTGTGCGCGTGTGTATGTGTGAGTGTGTGGAGTGGCTGTTGATGGGTACGGAGGTTAAATATCCTGTCCGCTTTTTTTGGCCGCCAGCCATGATTCGAGGGCTCTTGTCTGAGTCGACTTGATTGCATTTGTGATTTGTGGGTGGATGGGAAGCAGCAAGGGAGGGATGGAAAAACGACAAATGGGGCACAGCGCTAATGACAGATTGACAGGGGTGACAGCCGGGGTTGTATAAGTGGCTAGGTTTTTTTTTCTTTTTTTTNTTTTTTTTTTTTTCAGAGAGCGAGAGAGAGGGAGGGAGGGAGAGAGAGAGGAACATTTGTAAATGTTTAGTTTTTGCAGGAAATGGCTGGAAATGGAGAGAGAGAGAGAGAGAGAGAGAGAGAGAAACATAAAAAATGGCCGAGGTCACACCTCCACCAATTTCTAGCTATTCCATCAATCTTTCTATCCAGTCATCTTTGAGAAGACTTCACCCTTCCCTAAACTTGCTGATTGCAGAGTAGAGTTTATTCAGGCTAACAAGCTTAATAATAACATTTAAATGTTACTCATTTGACATAAAAACATCATACTACGCTATAATAAATTGATGTAAGCTTTATTAATATGGAGTCTCTGCTGGTTCTTAATCCTGATCCTTACAGAACTCCATATTTTCACATCTCTCCCTGCTCCATGTTGTAATCTGGATCTTTCCCTTCCTGATTTCTCCTGAGAGATCTGATTGGATCTTTCTTTGCAATCTCTCTCTCTTTAGAATCTTGTATCTCTGTAGAGAACACTGGGTTGGGGCTTTCTCTTCCTGGGTTCTCCCTAGAAACGATCTGATTGGTTCACTCCCCACTGGGTCTGTCCTCCCATCGACTTGGCTCTTTATCTGTTATGGTTTTTATTTCAGACAGTCTGATTGGCTCTTTCTTTTTTTATAGTTAACCAGTAGATTCAATCAGCTGTAATTGATTCTGTCATGAGTTTCTGATTGGATCATTCTTTACAATGTTTACTTTTGCAAATAATATGATTAGTTCTTATTTTATTTATTTTTTACTGTCCTTATAGAAGCCTGGATAATTCACTTACAGTTGATATGACGGATTAGGATTTGTTCATATTTGTTGCAATCATTCACACAGGTTATCTCATAAATTGAAGTTAAATCGACAAATTTGGCATGAACCTGGCAGAGTGCTGACAGGTGTTTATGTGTGTTATTCTGAAATGTCACAAATTGTAAATTCTAAACTTTAAAAGCTATTTTCAGACTTTTCTGTTTATCTGGCATTTAGGTCTTTGTCAGTATTAAAGGGCGTCTTTCTCACGGCAAACTGCAAAATTCCCAACTCAGAAATTAATAAAACACTGTCTTTGCCTTTCCTTAGCAAGTCACAGTGAAGTGTGTGTGTGTGTGTGTGTGTGTGTGTGTGTGTGTGTGTGTGTGTGTGTGCATGTGTGCGTGTGCGTATGTGTGTGTGTTGCTCATTTATGCTCTTTTTACTTTTGGACCATCTTTTGTACTTTTATTTTTCCTCAACTATCCTTGTCACTGCACTCTCTATCTCTCTCTCTCATGCACACACATTCACATTCAAACACACATATTACACAGACCACATTACACATTACACATTACAGCTTTTACCTGCTGTATGTCTAGCTTTATGAAAGAAAACCAAGCAAACACCAGATTGAGGGAACAAATACAACACAAAAACACACGCGTGCACGCGCGCGCACACAATTTATCAGTGGGAGCAATAAATGCCCATTTTTAAGACCAAGCCCACCATATAAAAGCCTTGGATCACAGAAGTAATAGGTCCCTGTAGGGCAGTGATAACTCAGTGTGTTTTTATGTGTGCATGTGCATGTGTGCGTGTGTGTGTGTGTGTGTGTGTGTGTGTGTGTGTGTGTGTGTGTGTAAAAGGGAGAGAGTGAGAGTAAGAAAGATTGAGAGAGAGACAAATAGTGAGAGAAAGGCAATAGTAAATGAAAATGACAGACAAACTGGAAGAATGCGGCGTGGTAACCACACACACACACATAGAGAGAGAGAGAGAGAGAGAGAGAGAGAGAGAACACAAACACATCATTGACAGCCACTGTTTCATTTTCCATCTCTACCAGCACCATCTATTCTGACTTCCTGGTGTGTTTTTTCATTTGCAGTTAGTGTCCACATTATATACCCTACATCCAGCTATGGGCTCAATATTACTCTGCTTGTAAGTGTAAATCTGTGTTTGAACCATCTATTTGTGTGTGTGTGTGTGTGTGTGTGTGTATGTGTGTGTGTGTGCATGCATGCGTGCATGCGTGAGAGCCTGTGTGTGTCTTTACTGGGAAGTGTTGATCTCAAAAATAGCCATAATATTCCCTGAGTGATTTTCTCCTTGAGGCGAATGGAAAGGAAATAAGCTCTTACTGCAGAATAGGTGTGCATGTCTGATGCCGAATATGCAGAGATTAAAAAAGCTATTTCCTTTGTCTTTGAAGTTTAATTGTCAGGGCCACAGTGGCTGATAAACTCCCAAAATGCTTCATTTTCAAATTTACACCAATCAGAACAGACCAACAACTTGTGGCTGCATTTCCCACTTTGATTTTTTTGGGTTAATAAAGCAAAACACCTTTTAGAAAACTCAAGTCTTATTTTAATATTAATCATTTCCTGTTGGTTATGAGACTAGTTTCTCCCTATCATGGACACGCAAGGTCCACTATAGACAATTTCCTCTGTTTCAAATGGTTGTCTGGGCCCTTGCTGTCTTCCTGTGAGACCTCAGGTGCACCCGGCTGCACAGACTAAGAATGGTGGTCATTTGGGGTAGTGAAGGAAATGACATTTTTATACGACAAATTGGTTTCAGTGCTTTCCTTGCATGTATATTGTTACGCCCCGGCCTAGGGGAAACCATAACGCCACATAAAATGAGACTCCCCCTCTGTCCATGCTTCAGGAAAATGACCAGCAACCACCGATTTAGCCCTTATTTTCAGTCAAACAGGGAGTTTTTGGACTTCAGGTAGAGAATTAACCAAAATAACAAACAAAACTAAACTAAATGATACCTATTCTTACCTAACAAAATAAAGAAACAAAAGTACAAAAACTCTTACTGCACCTATTCTATCAAAAAACAGGAGAAAATCAATACCAAACAAAATAGGATTCCCACCCTATATCTCCCAGGACTGGAAAACAAATTAACATTTTTCAAGTGAACAATATGATGCAGATGATCCATCACAATAAGCTGGTGGACTGAAGAATGGGAAGAGGAGAGCCCACAGGAAGTGGCAGCAGTAGGCCTCATATCCTCCACCTCAGCATGAGAGAACCAATCACAGGACAGGAACCATCTAATCACACCACCACACCTGCAGCTCATCATTTAACACTGAGATCACAGAGAGAGAGAGAGAGAGAGAGAGAGAGAGAGAGAGAGAGATCCACACAACACACTAGAGAGAGGAATCTGCAACATGTCATTTTAAAGGGTTCTCAAGAATATTCGATCAAAATACAGCCCAGGGTTGTAACAATATGTGTATGTATTGTTTTGTGTATGTATATAGTTATCAGTCCGTCCAGGATTTTGTGACCTTTTTTTGCAGCCAAAAATGCATTTTTTTTTAAAATTATTATTATTATTATTATTATTTTGTGGCAGCTTTTCTGAAATTCTGCAATACATTTTGTATTTTTTTCTTTTTTTAATGTTAGTTTCATGTTTAAAAGTCATATGTGCTCAGTTTTAGGACAATTTTAAGCAGAATACATAATATAAAAACAAATAGAAACATTTAAAGTTCTCGATTTAGTTTATTTTCCTGAACAAACAGCTTTTTTTCTTTTTCTTACTTTAGCATAATCAAATGGAATTTTACGTGGCACTAATTAGCATTGCAGCTAGCGGACTTTTAGATCGCTAACATTTTTAGCATAAATCAATGGAGTTGAACATTGTGAAAATTAGCATCACGGCTAGTGGACATTTTCTGACTGGGAGTTGAGAGATGATGAAATAAAAATATTTTCGGTTCATTATGAGACTGTGCAGGACATAACGGGAAATGCTGGTAAAAATTTGAGTAAAACGCCACTTAGCTTGATTCTTTCAGCATTTGCCACAGCCTTCATGCTGCCGCTTCAGTCATGTGATCTGCTGCTGCTGTGCTATCTGTTCTCACATTCTTATATGCTTTGCTGATTCACAGTGACTGTTGATTGTCGACTGTCTCTTGTGTTCCAGCACAACGTTGCACAGAGTGCAAAACAATTGCAAAACATTTTCCCCCAATTTCATGTAAAACATTTGAAAATTGTTTCACATGGTCTTTAGCTGTTATTTTTGTTGGCAAATGAGATAATATCAGCCATCAACAATCAGCCATCATCTTCGCACATGAATACGCTGACAGGCCAGGGAAAAAAGCTTGACACGTGGTTGGATTGGGCTGTTTTTCCCGGTAACAGTGCAGTAATTGATCAAAATTACGAACCCACTTTTGATTGGACCCTTACGTGCTAAAAGTGCAGGGATTGGTCAGAATTGTGAGTTCTCACACAATATGCGCTGACTGGTTGATTTTACATTGAATTATGCAATATTGCAGAATCGCGGAATCCTGGAAGGACTGAGTTATGTTACATTTCTTGTTTGTATTCATATTTTAGCATGAGACGTCGTACAGCACTGTCATCAACGGCAGTTTTAAAATGTGCTACATAAATAAATGTTGACTTAAAATAGTAAAAATAACCGTTTCCCTCTTTACCCTCTCTGAACTTAACACTCAATAATGACAATACCTTGATGTCTGCTGAACTTACTTATTGCTCTAAGGTAACCGCTAACAAATGACATGAACTAATAAGGTACTCCATGTGTATGCTTTCATGCTACTAGGGCATTAGCCTGTGGACCTGGCTTACTACAGCAGAAAGCCTCTAATCACACATAATTACAGTCCTCAACAGTTCTTAATGTTACAACCTTGAATTGATGTCATTAGTCGTTATTAACGTAATTATGGGTAATAATGTTCTGACGCATCAGTGTAGCCTTTGAGGGAATAGATGGAATAGACTGGTGCAGGAGTAACTTGGAGAACAGAGAAATTTTATTTTTGGCTATGATTTGATCTGTCCATCTGTGTATCTTTATGTCTGCCTGCCTGTCTGTCTGGCAGCCTGCATTCTATCATTTGTAACCATCCATCTAGTCTCTGTCGACCCCTGTGGCTGACATACATGCAGAGTCTTTGCTTCAAAGTACATTTCTGCTCTCCTTGCTCTCCATCCATTTCATGGAACCTAAACATTCAAACACACCTTATTATGCCCCTTATAAAACACATAGCAATGGCTGGGAGGCTCAACACGTACTAAGACGCATTCGCAAACACACACAGACACACACAGCCCTGCACGTACACAAAATGCATGCGAATGTGAATCCACTTAAACATGGTCATGCTTGAGTTCTGACATTTCTAAAACACTCACTGGACATTTTCTGGACAGCATCTCAAAAAGTCTTGAGCCACTTCTGAATAGTTTTGCTGTAAAATTAAGTCATTAATCATGCTGATCATGCGTGGGCCTATTTACTCCACAAATGCATTTCTGTCTCTTTATCTTACATTTCCCACTTTAGTTTGTGTGAAATTAGTCAATTCTATTCTGCCTTTGTAAATTGATATGTCACAATTTGCGTAAAATCACATGGATGGAACCCCAGCCACTGTAAATGCATAACTTTGTGTCTTTTATTTTTTAACTTTCTTAATTTTTATCAGTTCTATCAGTTTATTTATTTTTTACTCCACCACCTTCTCTCTCTCTCTCTCTCTCTCTCTCAGCATGACTTCTCAAATGAGGCTTGAGACGGCAGCAAAGAACCAAAATGGGAAATGTGTGAAAATGCAGAAGTCATTAAAAAGCCAATTACCCACAGGTTCGCTGCTACAGGAAGGAGATCAGGGAATAGTGGAGAGCAATCATAAACTCAGTGATATATGGAAACAAATAGCTGTGAGTGTGTGGGTGTTTTTACCCCACACGGGTCTGCTAATGTGTGGCTAGTTCGCGTGTCCGTGCATTTGTATTTCTGTTTGTGCATGTGAACCAATGTGAGTGTGCACTAGTGTGTGTGTGTGTGTGTGTGTGTGTGTGTTTTGTTCGTGTGTTTGTAAATCAATGTCCCAATGAGAAATGGATGTTTAATTCACTGTGTCATAAATCTTTGTTGCAGGGAACAATATTAAAGTTTATTACCATTTTTTACATCCACTTACACTGCCTGAGAGTCATCTGTCACTGAGTAAACACACACACACACACACACACACACACACACACACACACACACACACACAATCACAGGCAGATAGGCACTTGTGTTGTCAAGTGGACAGGCACCTCTACACACTTTCAAATAGAAGCCAGTATATGTGAGGTTAAATACACCTGCCACACAAACATGTATAGGCAAGCCCAAATACAGACACATATACACACACACACGCACATATACAGGCACACAGGCATGCACACACAGAGGCATGCGCACATGTGCACATGCATGTAAAACACACACACTGCCCTCCTCCAGCAATGCTGAGGTTAACCATGTCACTCCACACACACACACACACACACACACCATTATCCCTAGGTAATTATCTCTATACTCCAGAGGCTGAGGTAGAGATCACATATTTATACTCATCATCCAGACCTCATATCCACACACACACACACACACACACACACACACACACACACACACACTATTCTGAGTGATGGATTAGACCCCAGAGAGTGTGATCATTAAAGAGAAATGCCACGGAACTTTGTTCAGTTATTCTAAAAAGACCACATTCAGTTTTCAGGATGAATCATTTACCACTTTGGTGACAATACAGTAAAACTGAATTTAAAATCATCAGATGTGTGATGCTGTTCAGATGTTCATGGTGCTTTTCTGGACTTTCCCTTAGTATTGTAATTTAGATTCTTACCGTTTCCTTTATTACATATAGTTGCTCTTCGGCTTTAATTTTTATCTTCATGCGGATGTTTTGTCACACCAAGGTTGTTGAAGTCACAGCTGGCATTTAGCAATTATGCCACAAACATAAGGTCACTGATGGAAACTTAGGATAAAAGAGTTAGTGCAGAGTCCTCTCAGTGGCGGTGGGCGAGTCCTCCGTCCATACAAAGCTTAATGAACCAGTGATGGCATAATTTCCACCCATGCCATACCTTACGTGACCTGTAATGTGACGTTGACAAAATCAAAACAGAATTTCTCTTCTCTTCTCTGTATATTTCAGCTGATATTGCTGCGAATGTTGTATTTATTTATATGATATTTTGTTTGGAAGCATAGTTTGCCATGATGATCATGTCTCTGTAACAGCAGCAGGAAGGCAGTCGCCTGTCTGTGTTTTTGAAGTCATATAATGACAGTAAGATGTTTATTTGTGGTTTGTGGTTTGCCAAGATCTTCCTGTTAGCATAGATGAAGATTTAATGAATGGAATTTGGGCTGGTACATCAGGATACAGATAAAGGTAGATGTATTAATAATTTTCAAGATGTTAAAGGATCATACCAGTGATCATGCATGTTTATATACATGGTTATATACAATACAAATACATGTTATGTTACTAACAACCATTTTCCAAAATATACTACATTAGCATACTGCCATTGGTTTCGGTTTATTCCAGTAGACTATTAAATCAACTTATAGAAGCTTGAAGTATGCTTGAGATATGTAATCCATCACAGCGAGTAACACATTCCAAGGTTTTTTTTTTTTTTTTTTTNTTTTTTTTTTTTTTTTTTTGCCGAAGTAACTTCATTTAACTGATCCAGCACTGAGCTGCATAGAAGATGTATATGACTCCACCAGGAAATATAATCCCAGGAGAAGACCACTTTTACCGAGAAATTAAATGACCGTGTGCTTTCTACAATCGTGCATAAGTGTTAGCAGGCGAAAATTGAATTTTAAGGTGGACGTAAGCTGAACATTTGATTTTGAAAGACTAACGGATTTGAAAAAATAAAACTGCACGTTTTATGTTCTGAAAATTGTCAGTAACATAATATATATGTATGTGGGTTGTACAGTATATATTGGGCTCAAACATGCACGATCACCAGTATGATCCTTTAAGCCTATCCTGGTGGTGTCTGCTGTGTGTCCAGCTGGCTCCTCTCCCATGATGCAGTGTTTTTCATATTGACTAAACTGACACTGGATCGATTATTTTCTGTTCAATATCATTCTGTTATGTTTCTTTATTTTGATCTTTGTAATTTACCTGTTTCTACACCTGTGGCTCCTATTGCATCACCTGGTTCGTTTGTGGAGAGGGAATCTCTCTTTAAATAGCCTCTCCTGAGGTTTGTTCCATTTTTCTTATATAAGGTTTTTGGGGAGTTTTTCCTCGTCTTCTTGGGCTGGGTCGGGAACCATTAATGTGTGGGCCTGTAAAGCCCTTTGAGACATTGTATGTGATCCTGGGCTAATAAACTTGACTTGACTTGAGAATCATTACCAAAAAAAAAACATAACATAAAATGGGCTTCACTGACAGAACACTTTTTACCATATCAGACCTATAGAAAAGCACGTATGATTAGCCTTACATTAACAAATTAAAAAAAGAACTGAATTACCAGTTTATTTGGTACACTTGTTGCTTTAAATTTATGTTTTGTCCATCCCCGTTTACAGAGTATTAGATAAACTCCTTAATCTATCTATAAAGACAGTTTCTCTGTCTGTCTGTCTGTGGCACCAATATCTGTAGAACCCGGCACTGTAAGAAATTCGGCAGGTTCATTACTCAGGAACCAAGGATGCACAGTGTTATGTCCAGTGCCACGGACCAGAGCATGGCCCCGTACAGCAAACAAAGCTAGCTCATGAGGACGTGCAGAACAAAATTAATTATGGCAGGCTGCGGTGCACACCATAAAGTCCGGCCTGGTCCAAACACGCACATTTTCAATGGGTACTGCATAGTATACCTGTATTTGATACAGTTTACAGGTAATACGTTACTAACATCTATGGCCTCAAACTTTACAATACTGTAGAGTTGAATTAACAACTGTCTGGCACAGGCAACAAAAACTCACCATTATCAGCTTCCAAAAGGTAGGATTTATTGCAGGGAAGTTGTAGTGGTTGTATTATATTGTAGAGGTCGATACTAAGTCATTTGATACATGTGAGTCACCTAACTATGGCTGTTAAAGTCTTCCTTCATGCATCTATGAAATCATACTGGAGAGAGAGAGAGAGAGAGAGAGAATGGAGTGATAGTACCCTCCGCAATATTGCCAACCTTGATAAATAAAAGCAAAATGGGCTGTGAAAAAAAAGTCTTTTATTTATCATATTCATTCAAAGTATTAACAAAAAACATAACCTTTAATTAAAGTAAAATGATTGAAAGGGAAAAAAGAAATTGTTATCATGAAACAAATATTTTTCTCAATGGGTCTTGAGGAGGACGTGCGTCTATATCAGGGATGGCAACTTTGATGAGGACTTTGGCCAATAAAATTTCATTCTCAAGGTCAAAGGGCCACACATTAAATAAAATAAAAAATTACTGTCAATTCAGTAATTTAATATTTAAAAGTTTCATAAAATACAAAAATGATTCAGTCTAGTTTTATTTTATTTATTTATTTATTTATTTATTTTGTTAATTGAACAACACATTTTCAAATCTGTTTTTTAAATCTGTAATAGATTGATGATTGCATTTTGATGCATTGGAGTTCATGAAGGAAAAACAATTAATCCATCTCGCACCGCTTTACTAATTCACCTTCTGACAGCAGCTTTTTAGCTTTAGCTAGCTCCAGTGAAACTACGTAAGAAGCCTTAATGGATTACTCCCGTGTAGTAGCAGTTTTTCTGCTGACGCTGTGTTTTTCCCTTCAGATCAGCCACAGTAACAGCTCTGGCAGCTCTGGTGTTCCTGTCATATTTGTCTTTATGCACAGCGTTGTGGTGGCGACTCAAGCTGAAGTTCTTCATCGTTGACATTGTTTCCAGACACACCAAACACATCAGCTTGCCTTTAAATTCTGTTAACAGGTAATCTGTTTCCCATCTTGACTGGAATGAACGGTTTTCTAAGTCAACTTTTCTTTTCTTTACACTTATCTTTCCTTTTTTACCTGACTTAGCAACAACAAAAATAACAATGGCTGACATAGGAGCTAACGGGAACACGTCTCATAAGTCAGCTTCAGTAATGAACAAGTGCCCTCTGCTGATGTGTGGTGGTAAAAACAAAGGAAAACAATTTTATAATTTTCATTTTTATAATTGAGAAGTCAGCTGAGGGCCTGATAGATTAAAGGTGCAGGCCATATTTGGCGCCTGGGCTGCCAGTTGCCTATGCCTAGTCTATATTGAGCCCACACACAGTGAGGATGATGATGATCATCATCATCCTCACTGTGTGTGTGGGCTCAATATTGACCACACACAGTGATGATGATGATGACGATGATGATGATGATGATGATGATGATGATGATGATGATGATGATGATGNAGTGATGATGATGATGACGATGATGATGATGATGATGATGATGATGATGATGATGATGATGATGATGGTGGTGGTGGTGGTGGTGGTTCAAGTGGCCAAAGAATCTTCAAGGATCACAGCTGAAGAATTGCAGGTGTTAGTTGGAACTTGAGAGTCAGAAAATCTCCAAAATTATGATCAGACGCCACCAGGCAGATTGAGAAAAACATGTTTCATGTTAAGAATTTCTTTTTCCTTTCGATTATTTTACAGTACTGTACAGATGAAAGGAGTTCCTATACAGACAACAGAGGAAGAAAGAATAAAACAGCTAAACAAGAACAGATAGTTCCCTTTTCCTTCATTGCTGACCTCTCATCCATTACTTCGTGGCTGGCTTTTTTTTATTTAACCATTTTGTTTTTTTAATGTGTCCTTTTTTTATTTCCAGTATTGTTTATTTGCCTTTTCCTCTCACCGTTTCTTTGCTCTGTTCATTCTCTGCCTTCTCTACTTCCCTACTTTCTCTTTGTTGGTTTAGCTTTCCTGATACATAGTGACACCTCAGGCCTGCACATGCTGTTGAGACTGTACCATGCTGACACACATATGCACACACACGCACACGCACACACACACACACACACACACATTGACGGATGAAATGCCTGAAGGTAGAGGAAAACAAGATGACCTCTCATCCATTGTCTCTAGTGTCAATGCTCCTATGCTCAATCTTCAATCTCTCCATAGGTCAACCCACTCATGACTCTCAAAGCAAGGGCTTTTGGGATTTAGAGTTCCCACGGGGCAAGTCTGGCATAGGGATTTATGTCTATTAGGTGTGTGTGTGTGTGTGTGTGTGGGTGTGCATGTGCATGTGTGTTATTGGCTCACTATTGACTACCTATCTATGAGGAAACAGAGGTTACCCCTGAAGACCTAATCAATAATGCCAATCTCCCCTGTCTTTACTGTCTTATTAGGAAAGGATCACAGCAGCCTTGCAATGGCCTACAGCACTGCATGTGTGTGTGTGTGTGTGTGTGTGTGTGTGTTTGTTATTGTGTGTGTGCACACACCTGTCCGTTTGTTACTGCTACTTTTAAATTCTCTACAAATATTGATGTCAGTGTGGAAATACAGTATGTGGTGTGTATGACTGACAGTTCCTTAATTGAGAAGTGAAGTGATTGTTGATTAGTCAGTCTGTTAATTAACAGACAAGAGTAGACACACACACACACACACACACACACACACACATTCTGTACTTTACTGTGCTGATCTAAGAATGTGTGAACTGCTGAAATTCGTTGTTTGTGGTACAGAGGCAGGCGTTGTGTTCCTGTATCTGGATCCCGACGCTTGACACATCCATATGTCCAAATATCCAAATGTCTGGTGTTACTATATGTGTCATTGGCATGGTTACTTTTGATCTTCATGAACATTGCATGTGAAAGAGTTTGAATCTCTCCCCCTATTTATATACTAGGTAGTGTGGCTGAGTTCAAGTGCTCTTTCTAAAGAGCGAGCTTCCCAGTACAACCACAACTTGTTAATGGGTGAAAGGCAGTGGTATAGCTTTTATTTGTTCAGTTGTTCCAGTTGTTCACTTTGTCTTTCTGTGATCTTTAGAGATGATTTTGGAACTTTTCCTGCTTCATGGATCTCTTCAGTTCTCTTTCTAAGATCTTGTTTGCTAAGAGCATACCAGACTTCATGCTTTTTTTTTTTTTTTTTTTTNTTTTTTTTTTTTTTTTTTTGAGCAGAGCACCTCTACAAGCACAAATGTGTTTACTGTATATTATTTATTCAGTATTGAGAAGAACAAGTTACCTTTTTATTTCGCTATTGCCACTTTCAGCTTTCACTTTCATTTTGTGTGTCTGTTATTGTGACTTACCATGATTGAAGATATATTAATGCACAGTTCCAAATTGTTCTTCAGCTTCTTTATATATGATTTATATGTAATGATAGAACCAGAAATTGCACACCTCTCCATTAAATAGCTATTGGAGGAAATAGCATGGTGTGGGAAACACCATGCTATTTCACTGTGGGCTAATGGAAGCCGTCTCCTCAACAATACACCTTCTGCCTCCACTGACCGTGTTGAAAGTGCATAAAGACACCAGAGGTTGTCCAATTTGTTGCAGAAATGTTTTCCATGTTATTTCAATCAATTGTTGTTTGCTTTCAATGCAATCAGTTAGCAGCTTTCCTGAGAATATTTATCATAAAAAAGTCTATTTCTCTTTTATTTGCAAAGCCACTGATAATAAATTGCAGTAAAAATTAATCAAAGGGAGAGTGTTTGCAGGGTGCTGAGAAGTTGAGACAACATTTTCTGTTGAAACTGAACCGAAGCATTATCAGGCATTATGAGCGCCTTGAGTACATTTATAGTTTTATTGGATATGATGTTATAATTGAAACAATAATAATGACATTTATTCCCTTTACTACACTCCATAAGGTGTTCAAAACTGAGGGGTGTTGAAGAAAGCATGTTTAGACACATGCTTGTCCTCATACCTACTTTCTTTTTTATTACTTCTACCTCTACTTCTTTAATTTGGTGATAGAGCGAGTAACAATAATAGAAGTAAAATAACTAATAAAATAAATTATGTTTTTGTTATACTGTTGCCTGTATTTCCATGTTTTGTGATTGCAGATGGCCCTTACAAATCTTGCAGTGGTTTAGCATTTCCCAACACTGCACTTCAGTCAGTAGATTGCTCATAATGATATTAGATTCCTGTTACAACCCTATGGTCTAGGGGAAAGGGAAGCAACATAAAAGCCGATGGAAATGGCAAAGA
>VXCM01001011.1:5000-37500 GCA_014773175.1 Lucifuga dentata
TTCAGTTTCAGGTACATATAAAGTTGTAGAAATGAACTTAAACTATCAGAGAGCACGCATCTGCCCAAAACTCAAACCAGTCCACGCAAGGTCTGAGATGGGGCAGAATTCTGTACTTGAGTGCAATGACTCAGTAACGACTCCCTGAACACATCAATTTTAAAACTTTCAAAGGCTAAGAAGCATCATTGACTAAAAATCAGATGGCATTGCAAAAAAAAAAAAAAGTGACTTAAGAATCAAAGATTACAAAATACTCTAACTCCATGTAACTTATTCACCTCATTTTAAAAAAATACAACAAAAATCATTGTAATCTTTATTATGAAACAGGCAATAACAGCAGTTTTGGCCCTTTTTCAAACAGCTGCTGTCTTATTTTGGTGCGCAGCTGCTCAAAAATGACATATTTGCAGCGAGTAGCTTCATAATTAATATGATCTGATTGGTAAGAGATGTGTTCCACCCCTGCTGATAATTCCCATAATCCGCCACTTGCTGTTTTTCATTGGTTGCTATGTTGGTTTTTTGAGGTAACCATGGAGCTGTTTGGACATCTTTCTTGTTTTCTCCATTTTTTTTCTTCTAGTATGTACACTGCTTTGAAGAGACCCTATCAGATGGTACCCATGTGTTGAACGAACGCCATAACACCCTTCTACAACAGTGATGTGGTCAAACACGAGGCAGATAAGGACCTGATGGGAATTACTGCGTTTGTGTAGCATTTATAAATCCTATAACGCCATAACCCAGCCGACTTTTTAAGTATGCTTATTTTTTACGAGAAGATGTAGGTCAACTATTTCTTTAGAGCACAAAACATGTTGATTTATTGTATTAATGGGTATGTAGTGCTGGGCCTGCAACAGACATGTTGAACACACACACACACACACACACACACAGTCACAGGTGTACCATATGTTGCTAGTTGGATCGTTGCAGTGTAAATCTATTTTGACTCAACTCCCTTAAGCATACACACACAGTTTAACACACTTCAGGCCATCTCATGGGTCACTGCCCTCTCTCTCTCTCATTCTCTTTTTTTTTTGANGTTACTTTACTCTCATCTGTCTCTGTCACACTCATTGCCTCACTGTATTTGTATCTGTCTTGATTTCTTGCATCCATCCCAATCTCTCTCTCTCTTTTTTTTTGTTTCTCAGACTCTTTTATTGTCCGCCTCATACTGTTTCCATCTCCTGTATTCCATTTTATTTTATTTTCATCTGTAATTGTTTCCCTTCCTTTTGTTTTCTCTCTTTAACTCCATTTAAAAAAAACAAAAAAAAAAAAACAGCACCATTTCTTCTGCATGGGTACGCCACTGAACGTTAAAGAGGTCACTGGCAAGGATTTCTTTTTTATTTTCTCACTATGTTTGATGCAACACGATTAGCGATATTTTTGCTTTGTGCCTCCTGGAATTGACCTGTCAAATAGTGCGATTTTCCTTGGATCTGTTGTTGCTTAAACCCTCCATGTTCTCTTTAAATATCTGTATGCTGTTGATGATGATCCTCGTGGTTTGTTTTGTAAATTCAAGTGAACTACAGACTTTTCTTTTTTAAAATCACAGTGAATCTGGGAATAATCATGTCAGCTCCTCAGCTAATGCTCATCTCATAGGAATAGTGCTATAGGTGTCGCTCAAAGTTATTTTTGTGTCACTTAATTCAAGTAGCACATCTCCTCCCGTTATTTTAGAATTAACGATTTACTAAATAGTTTACTATTTATTAAAATCTGGTCAGTTAACCAATGAGCTGAATTTAATACAGTATGCTGTTTTCAAAACATGTAACTTCTAGAGCAGCTTTTCCTTCTATGGAAACTTGTAGAGACCTGACTTAAACATTTACTTATTTACTGATCAAATTAACATAATTCACTAGATTTGGGTTTTAACCACTACAGACTGATCAAAAGTACTGCCCCCCCCCCCCNCCCCCCCCTCGTAGTTTTGTTTAAACTTTTTTTCTGAGTTAAAATACCACTTCAAACACAGCAAAAATTTATTTATTTATTTTTAGTGTCTTAGAGTAAGTACAACTGAAAAAAAAAGCTAATAGTTCTCAATAGTGTTAAACAGGAAGTAGGAAGACTTTTCACATACTGTTAAGACTTGAAGAAAAATAAAACATCTTTGAGGTGGGGTCAGAGCAAATGGTTTTCATGCGTTTTCACTGACTTGTAGAAATATTGTAGTCATATTACCGACTCTGAAATTCAAATTAAGTCGAAACAA
The DNA here is from genome assembly GCA_014773175.1 of Lucifuga dentata. Taxonomy (NCBI): domain Eukaryota; kingdom Metazoa; phylum Chordata; class Actinopteri; order Ophidiiformes; family Bythitidae; genus Lucifuga; species Lucifuga dentata. Next base: position 7,255 of record VXCM01001011.1, read on the forward strand.
TAGTTGAATATTCTGAACAAATACTCAACTACTTATAAAATACCAATAATGAATTTTGTTGTGTTTGGAGTGGTACCTTGGTAAAGTTTGCACAAAAATACAGGGCGGTGCAATACTTTTGGCCAGCGATTTCTGAGCACAGATCCTGCCTGTGCCTTTGAATACAAGACGCCACATCACTTTGTCTTTTCTCACAATCTGTGTTTTACAACCACAATTGTGAACATGAACTCTGAATCAGTATTGTTTTTGAGTCCATTTTAATAATTTTTTGTCAATATGGAAATGTTCAAGACATGGCTTTTATATCAGATATTGTTTCAAATTCAGTAACAGCAAAGTGGAGACATACAATGGAAAAAGATGTTAAAACGGCTCATGAAAGTGGCAGATTAAAACCAGGATAAACATGAAGAGATGCAGCTGGGGAACTAACTACTAGGCAACAACTGGTGGTACTACACATGTACACTGACACACACACACACACACACCTACCCTCCACTTCCCTTTCTGCATACTCAGGCATGCATTCAAAACCCACATGCTCAGTGACTGCGTGTTTAAAGAGAATCCAGATGTCACTGCAGGTTAGAGAGGCCTGCCATGAAGACCTGTGTGCGCGTGTGTTTGTATGTGTGTGTGTGTGTGTATATGAGTGAAAAAATGTTAGTGTTCGTGGTTTTTGTGTATTTATATTTATGTACATGAGACAGTGAAAAGGAGACATTTGCTGTTTTAGCGTGTGCATGAGTTTACATGTTTAGGAAAGAGAAAACTCAGAAAAGAACTTTTACCTGCAGTTTGTGATACGTTGATACCTCAATCTGATCGTTCTGCTCCCTGACTAATGTTAGAAATAAATTTATAACTTCTGTTACTTTCAACAAGTTTTTTTTTGTTTTGTTTTGTTTTTTAAAGCAGGTGCACAATGTTCACGATTTGAAATTACACAAGGGAAGTGCATTTCTGTACTGAAACATTTACTAAAGAACATCGCCCTCTGCTGCTCAATATTAAGAGATGCATGTCAAAGACTCTCTCTCTCTCTCTCTCTCTCTCTCTCTCTCAGTATTACATATTACTTGTTTTCCTTTTTATATTAAAATATCTCAGAAAGCAACACAGAGCAAGCAGTTCAGCATTTACCTCACATACAGTTTTTCCACAGTTATTATTGCCCATGCATTGAGGAACTGCAATATCTGTCACATATTCACATCCATCTCCTAACCTCATCATTCATTGTGCTTTATGAATATTTCATAAGAGTTCTGAGACACTCATATATCTCTTTATAGTTACTTGGTGTCAGTGGAGTGCTGCTAAATAATACCCCATAGTTCAAATACAGTATTTGAAACATGATTGGCACCATCTCCTTAATTTCAGCAGATGACAAGTGTTCTATATGTATATCTGTTGGAGGCAGACAGCATAAAGCCTTGGTGGACAAAAAGTTAACTCTTAAAAAAACATGATCACAGTTACAAACTTTGTTGCCAAGTCAAGCCAAGTTTATTTATTTCCCCCAGTATCACCTATGATGATTCAAAGGGGTGTTACAAGTCCGCATGTTAACGGTTCCTGACCCAGCCCAGACTCTCTAAGAAGACGAGGAAAAACTAGTTATTATTTAGTATTAGAATTATAGTTATATATTATCTACTACTATATTTAGTAGTAGAATAATAGATTTACTAGTTATTATATTAGGTTGAATGCCAGTGAGCAGCAGCTAATATCAGTTCATGTATGTCATTAAAGTGGACTGGAGGTGCAGCTGTACTGGTGTTTAAAAATAAAAAGAGCAATGATATAATATGTTGGCAGGTTTATGGGGATAAATACATGTCAAACGAAAGGTATAAGAGGTACTGTAGTCATTAATCAGCATGACGCATTCACAATAAATTCTGCTAATAAGTGAGCATCCTGTGACTCTAGTGTAGCAATGTGTCTGTGGTTTAAGTGTTCATGAGGTGTTCACATTATTTGGCTACCCTGCATATTTTCTCACTAACTTGACTTTGCATTCCTCTTTATTAGAGCTACTGAATGCATGAAGTACTGATTGAGTGCTGGAAACCTGTTGGTTATTGAGAGCAAAACTGACCAACAGATGGCGATGTTGTCTGCAGAGTTTTCTAGCTCCAACAGGAAACATCATGACTATTTCCCACATAACTTGATTCATTGCTGACATATCTGTAGCTGTCTTTCTAATAAAGCTATCCATCCTTCCTGGTTTCTTTTCTTCTTTGTTGTCACTGTGTTTTTTTTCAAGCTATATGTTTGTTTCTTATCTGAAAACTTTGACAGTTCACTGAGATCTGAAGCAGAGCTGAATAATGTCACTCTTAAAGATGTCATCCATTAGTGACATCTTTTTATTTTTTTTAAGTAGTTTTACATGTTTACTTACTCAGGCTGTTGGGTGGAAATAAATGTTATAGAGGGACTTGATTAGAATATTAATGAGGTTTCAAAAGTAAACTGAAATCCAAATGCATCCTTCCAACCCCCAGTTACTGCTGCCTGTGCTAATTAAATTAAAATAAACTTGCAGGTTTGACATAATACGAGGGGCTGGCTGGGTTGCTCCAAAACCTTCCTTCACATTAACTAGGATACAGTTAGCAAATACTCTTTACCCAGTTATGTTACTATTCAAATACTGCTGGGTTCTATTTCTGGAATATGAAGCATAGTGTTAATTGATGCATACAGAGATGTTGCATAAGGGATGTTCAAATACCAATAAAATTGTTTGTATATATTTCCTTAATCATATCTTGTTCCTTATTAGCAGGGCTGCACATAAGTGGTATTTGCACCCTCAAAGCTCTGCTCTCTCATGAACACTCATTTGCATACCTAGGGAGAGGTGGGGGGTGGGGGGAGAGAGAGAGAGAGATGAAAAGAGAAAGATAGGTGAGAGAGAGCACTTATGCAGTCTCTCTCTCTCTCTCTGTCTCTCTCTCTCTCTCTTTCTTCTGTCCATCTCCCCCAGGTTCAATAATTAAATTCACCTTACCTGAACACGTTTGCTTGATGTAAAGGAGAGAAACCCACTGCAGACATAAAACCAGGTGCTCTTTTACCTGCAGCAGCACACAAACGCCCGTCCTCACTACATGTTTACGCATCTGGAAACAAGTGTGAGTTGGTAGTGAAGATACTACTCATGGACAAGGACAGTATGTGTGTGTGTGTGTGTGTGCGTGCGTGCGTGCGTGTGTGCTTGCATACACCCTTGCTCTCTCTCTAAATGGGGCAGCAAAAAATGAATCAGAACTAAGCAGTGATCACAGAAGTTGAAGTTTCATTGTTACATCCATCATCTGCATGGAGGCCCGTGCTGAAAAGATGGAGGCTTCTACCAGCTGCTGTTGACAGCGATCTGTAGCACGTCTGCATAAAGACCTTAAAGTGTTTTCTTTCAAACATGCTTTATATTAGAAATGTTTCTTAGCTGACCTTCCTCAGACTGCATCAGGAGAGACTAGCCAAGTCAAGTCAAGTTTATATATCAGCATCACATACAGCGTCTCAAAGAACTTTACAGGACCTCACATCAATGGTTCCCAACCCAACCTAAGCTCTATATGAAGACAAGGAAAAACTCCCTAAAAAAAAACCAAACACTTTAACACATAAGGATAAAAAAGGAAGAAATATTGGGAGAGGCAATTCCAAAAGAGATTCCAAGAGATCCCTTGATTTTCCTAGAATGGCCAGAATGCAATAGGAACTGCCTGTGGAGTTATAGTTTGAAGATAAAATTGGCTTGTATGTTCACTCAGTTCACCCTCATAGATACAGTATATATATATACATATATATATATATATATATATATATATACAGTATATATATGCTTATTATAGATGGAAGTTGATTTTGTTTTATATACCTGATCAGGCTCTCTTTTGCAACCATTTTGAACCTGTTAACTTTTCACATCCTAGATTACAATTTTATTTATTTATTTTTTTCCTGTGCTATAATAGCTCACTGTTGCACACTGGTGCCTTTCTGTATCTTAAACCTTCAGAAACTGAATACAGCATGTCTGTAAACGCCAGCAAAGGTGCGATTATTAATCGACTCTGCCTCTTCCAGAGACGCGTATTAGCCTCCTGATCATGACAGCTCCTTGCTGTTCCTGGCAGAAATATCCAGATCTGGTTTAAAATAACATTTGGATGATGTGGCGTCCTGCAGCCTGGTTATTACTTCTTTATTTAACCTTGACTTCACCAGACAAACCTGAATCTGTATTTATTAGCCCCTTCTGTTCCATGTCAAAAACTGAACGACATATTCTTAATGAGGATGTGAGAGCTAAAGTGGGCTGGATGGACCTAATTTAAACTGGACTGAACTGAACTTGTGCTGCATAAAGTGCAAGACTGAAACCATTTTTGTGTGGATGGGGCCTCAAATGTATTGTATAAAACTGGAGATGCATGTTCTCATAAAGTTGCCATTCTTACGCTTCACTCATAGTGTCAGTTAAGGATATAGTTGGATCAATACCACAATGTCTAATATAATGGTTTAATGGCCTAAAATGGTTTGATATTGGTACCACCCACATACAACCTTTCTACTTAAAATACATTAGTTTAAAAATCCTTCCAATAGGACCCTAATAGAGTGCTTAAGTAGTAGGGATGGGTCAATACCACTCTTTTTTATGTCCAATACCGATACCACAACCTTGAGTATCTGTCGATACCGATACCAATCCGATCTTTTTCCCTCTCTTAAACAGTTAAGCTTTTAATAATACATTTGTATGGATGCACTTTGAAACTGTAAAACAAATATTCTACTCTCCTAAAGAAAGAAATTCATAAACCACAGCATGACTCAGTTATGCAATACTGCTGCTTCTTTTTATTTAGACTTTTTCACACAGAACTTTGAGCAGCATTTCTGATTGGTCAGCACCATAAACAAGAATGAAATTTTAAGTGCCACTTTGTGCAAAAGTTTAAATGTGCGTATTCAGAAGAACAAAGGAATTCTTCTGCCGATAGCCAGGGCATTACTTACATTACGCTGTGGCAGCAGTCCCTCGTTCACAATGAGTTGCAGCGTATGTGCAAACCATCCCAAACTGGCAACTCCAAGGGATCCATGGCTTTTATAACATTACTGGCATTGTCTCTCAAAATGACATGGACTTTACTTTTCTCAATTTTCCATGCATTTAGCATCTCCTCCATTGCTGTGGTGATTGAGTTTCCCATGTGCGAGCCGCGAAACTGCTTAGCCTGCAGCACTGCTTTTTGCAAAGTAAAACGTGAGTCTATCCACTGTGCTGTCAGACTTAATAATGACACTGGACACACATCTGAGCTCCAGATGCTAGTTGTGAAACTGACCATGGCAATGTTTTCCAAGCCTTCAAAATGAATTTGCACACTTGCTTGTACTTGCTTGGGATAGCCATTTCAGAGATGAAATCTCGGGTTGGCAATGTGTAGCGAGGCTCCAAATGTTCAATTAAGTGCCAAAAACCCACATTTTCAACCACAGAAAGTGGTAGGTCATCCAACACAACAAATTCAACTACTTTCTCCGTTATTAGCTTGGCTTTGTTAGAGTCTAGAGGGAGTTTCTCACGCCTCTGAAATGTTTCCAGTAATGTCTATTGTGGCACACTCTTCTTCGGACTCGTAGTTACCTTTAGAAAGCCGTCGTACTCCTTTCTGTGGTGTTTTTGCAAGTGTTTGATTAGGTTTGTGGTATTAAAGTTTCTAATGCTGCTGCCACCCCTCNTGGTGTTTTTGCAAGTGTTTGATTAGGTTTGTGGTATTAAAGTTTCTAATGCTGCTGCCACCCCTCCAAATACTCACGCTGCACAAGTTGCACTCGGCCATTTTGTCTTGTTCTTCTTTTAGCTTAAAATAATTCCACACCGCTGACATGGTGATCACTCGGCAGACATGTCTGGGCAACTGCTGTTCACGTGACACAAGCCCTCTGTGTTGTGACCGTGACACACCCCCCTCTTCACGACATATTGTTAGAAATGTAACTAAGCATTTACATGATAGTTTAAGTTTATGGATCGGATCGGATTATATTTTTTATTTCATCCGATATCCGATCCAGTGATTTTGGACAGTATCGGGCCGATACAATACTAAATATCGGATTGGTGCATCCCTATTAAGTAGTAATCCAAAATTTGCTTTGTCTTCATACGAAACATCTTGTTATAGTCACTGGCACAAGAAAGTCAAGCATATACACAAAGACATGAAGACACATATACATAGAAGATTGAACTGTTTTGTTGCTTTCATTGTGCAGAGACATAAACAAGCCCAGAGAAAGCAGCTGGCAGGATGTATTCCCCTTCTCCCCCCCCCNCCCCCAGTAGCAGAATGGCTGCTCTATCTTCAAACCTGCAGAGAGAAAGAAAAAAAATGACAATGTTTTTGTGGCTGATAAACAGTGATGCCATGATGAGTTATTCAATTATTTGGTAGCTTACAAAGATGGACAGATGAGCAGACGGTCCCAAAGGAGAAAGATACATACAGGGAGGAACAAGAGGAGGGAGAAACATAAGTGACAAGAGGCTGAGAGACAAGATGTCCAATAAAATGTCTTTGAGATGCAATGGCTTTGTGTGTTTCTGAATTCTAGCGAGTGCCGGTTAGCTTAAGGATGAAGGTGGACCTGCAGATTTTATGTGATGGGGTTGGATGGATGGAGGCATTTGGCTGCTTACCACAAGATCTGCAGTACAATGATACTGGATGACATCTCTTAAATATATATATATATATATAATTGTATTTATTTTTATTTTTTTACTTTACAGATAAACAAAACTGGAATGCAGTTTTTGACATACAGGCAGTCCCCGACTTATGAACATCTGACTCATGAACAACTTGTACTTACAAACTGACTTCCATAAAGCCTATTAAATTAAAAATTCGAGTTACATACAATGATTTGTAATAATGAACAGGGCACTACTTTACAATGCCTCTTCCGCGTTCAAGACATCAGTAGGAGAGATATCTGGAAGTATTTCTTTAATGTTTTTTATGCATAGAAAGGTAAAATATATATGCTAGATACGAACCTCAATAAAATATATATGCTAGATACGCACCTCACGTAACTGTTCCGACTTACGTACAAATCTGACGAACAGCCATGGGAGCGAAACTCGTTCGTAACCCGGGGCTGCCTGTACTTGGTGTGTAGCAATAGAAAGCAGGATAGTATTTTTCATATCATGGGTCCTTTAAATATGCAGGATGTAGTCAGTATGTATTCAGACCACATAAGCATGAATTGAAATGCATTTATGTCCAAAACACACACACACACATGCACAGGTACTTGATAAAAACAATAGTCAGTATACAGAGTTAGAGGTCCAGCAGAAATGTTAATGAAGAGGTAAAGTATCACCTGCTACATTGTGGAGTACGGGAAAATCATGTTTGCTTTGTCATTTGCCTTCTTTGGCTTGCAAACAAGGCTTTTAGCTTTCATATTATGATGTTTGTAGCGCCATTCTTCATTGTCGAGCTGTTAAAAATGTGAGTAGGTGGGTCGGAGCTTTTGTTCCAGAAGATGCTGGAAAATGACTTTTGAAAGCCAGAAATCTCAGCACCTGGTAAAATAATTGCTGACTAATTGCTATTAATCAAGAACCTCATCAACCCCATGCAGATGTAGCATGGTAATTTTTGTGCTATGTGGCAGTTTATATCTTAATTAACGTACCTGTAAGAGAGAAACCGTGCAAAGCTGAAAAGAGAAAAGGAAATCAAAAGTGGAACACTGAGAAAGCAAGTTACTCAATCCCCCAAAAAAACTTATTCAGGAGGGGGGAGCAGAATGGGTCATGGAGTGAGTCCAGTGAAAGTTGGCCAGTTTCTGACTTGTGGTAAACATTATTGAGCAACTTCTCGACTCCTTCAGGCCGGTTTACTTGTTCTGGGTGTTCCCAGCTTTGTCCGTTCTTTTTGATAACAACAGGGTGAGTGGCCGTGTGCAGTGGGTGTCAGCTTTATATTTTACCCCGTGCTGTGTGGGAACAAATTAAAAGTTAAGTTAATTAACTACTTGAGTAAGTAGAGCAGGCGGGATGGAGCCAAATCAATTAGCGGCTGGCAGGAGAGATGGAGCTGGGGGTACTAGACAGGTCTTTACCAGCCAGAGCCAAAACACACACACACACACATGCTTACACTCACTCTGTACCCATACAAATGCCTCACACAGAGTACACACATTCATACACAGACTATATGAATACACACACAGACTTGCATGTACAAAATACACACATGTAAAAAACTGCAACTTTCTTGTGGCAAACACACTTGAAAAACCCAGAAAAAATACATATGTATATGGAAATGCACATTTACACAGTAAGTATAGAAAATCCAATAACACCGATACATTTTTCTGCCTTTTGTAAAGAAGCTCTGACATTGTTTAGGAGAAGGTTAGAGCTGTCTGAGAGCAAAAGACAGATGCTGGAAAAGAAGAAAAAAAAACAGGCTGTAAGAGAAGAATTTTCTGTGCTTCTACACAAAAGTGGACAAGATTTCGAAAAAAAAAAAAAATCACTGCAGAACGCTGAATACAGAGATGTAGGAGTCAAATTGCAGAAAGTAGTTTTTTGTTTGTGAAAACAAATCTTACTGATCTTTGGAAGTATATCAAGTCTAATGTTTGGATTTTAAAGTTTTGTTCAAGTTTGTCAACTTGGAAACTCACACACATATACAACCCCACAAACTTATGCACACTAAACAAGTACAAAAAAGTGGGGATGGAGATCTTAATTAACATAAGAACAATTTATATTTCACATCTCAGTGAGAATCTCAGAAACAGGTAGTGGAAGTCAATGGAGACCCACAAAGACACACACACACAGTGGTAATATACACATATTAATGTGCACTATAAAAGTTCTTGCACTCACATTGTGCACACGCACTTACTGGTTATCTGCTTTGATTAACAAACTAACACATATGTTAGTGATCAATAAATCTGATATTTAAGCGAACTTGGTTGGTACTTTACTTAAATTGCAAGTTTTGATTTGATTTTGCACACATTCTACTGGCACTTATATTCTATTCCATTCTATTCTAGCACCACTTCCTCAAGCCTCATCATTTGTTCACTCTCTCTCTCTCTCTTGCACACAAACTCACACACACACACTACCTTCTACCCTCATGTACTACGACTCTCTGTGGTGTGGATCTATCCCTTATCTTAGTATCAATCTCTTAAAATGCGGAGCTCCAAAGCAGCGATTTTAGGTTTCTTTTGATGAATTAACATCAATTTTTCACCAGAGGAAGAAGGATAAAGCATGGCTATTAAATATGAAACTGCTCATTAATATGCCAGTTAGCGTTGGCTTTTACCTGAGCCACCCCTCTTACAACAAAGCTGTATTAATGGGACACCAGCATACTGATTAACTTAAAGGAAGCTTTAAGGATGAGCTCCAACTATAATGGCTCTTATTTAGTTTTTTTTTTTTTGTTTTGTTTTGCTTTGTTTTTTTTTAATGAATCCAGCCCATGGTGTTTAAAATGTTTTGTCCACTGCAAAATGAAAATCAGGTTGTTGTTTCCTCACATTCATAGCTGTTCAAACCTTTGCTGTAATGCACGTTCAGCAATTTTTAAAATGCCATTCAAAGCATAAAATTTGCGTGAAACATTGAAATGTATGTGCAGCACGATGATTACACACAAAGACTCTTCTTTACCTTCTGTATTTTCTATTCTTCTATTCTGTTTTTTTTTAACTGTAGAAAATGATCCTTGAATGGAATGACAACTTTACTTACACTGTTTTTTTTTTTTTTTTTNGTTTTTTTTTTTTTTTTGTTCTGTTTTTTTGGTATCAGTCCTACCCATTTTTAGTGAAGTTTAGATCACTGTGGGGATGAGAAGATAATGAGCGGATTTTCATTTCACAGAGAACTCTTCGTTAAGTGGAGTCCCTTCAAACAGCCTCATAGTTCCTGTTCAACAACCACGCAGAGCAATCATTGGACTGAGATATTTACTCACACTGTTACAGATCTGCCACTAAGTTCAGCAGCTGGAAACAGACGCTGTGTTGAAGTTTCCTTTGGCTTTCATCAAAAACAAACAGAAACTGTCCTATCAGCAGCAAAAAGGCAATCCATCATACTGTAGTGCTTCATTCTACACACTGTTTTTGCTTACATCAAACAGTACAATAGGTTCTACTTCTCCACTTCTGAGTAACCTTGTTAGGATTTAGTCTTTAAGGACTTATAAATCAGTATTTGCTGAGATGGTCTCCCTGAATCAAACTGTGTCATACAGATGGTTCAAAAGTGTTTCATTTTTGAGTGGCTTTTCACTGAGTATTTTGTTCCCCCCAGGCATTCCAGTTCTTTGAAAATCCTCTGTTCTGTGGTTATTGTTGAGCCTGTAGTTTTGCGTTTCTTTTTATGTTTATTTTTTTCTGAGCTTCAGTTTTGGATCCTCTTTGCTAGTGCAGTGCGTCTGTGTTTGTCGTATGCTGTCAGGTCTCTTTTAGAATAGTCCTTTACTGACATCAAATAAGTTGAGTTTTCGTGACCACTGTGTCTTTAGAACTCTGCTGCCCGCCTCACGCTGCTTTGGAAACTCACACATGAAAAGCAGAGATTGTCAGAGGGATTTTTTTTTTTTTTTTTTTTNTTTTTTTTTTTTTTTTTTTAAGCTGACGAATTGTGCTAATTGCCATTCAGCTCCATGTGACTCTCCTTTGTGTCTTTGTAATTTGTGATTAATTTACACAAAGAAGGCAGTCTTTCTCAGCCCACTTCCTCATCTCTTCCTATCTTCTTTACTTCATTCATCCTGTCAGTCTGTTCGTCTACATTATTAATTGTTTTATGAATATTTTCTGCCAATGTCTGGTTGTTTTCCCACAAAGTAAATTACAGTACTTGTGTGCTTGTTAGTCAGCATTGTCAATGAGAGGAGGAAGAGGAGGAGGAGCAGGAGGACATGGATTCATCTGACCATCTGCATATTCTCTTGTTCTCATGCTGCATTCCAGTCAAACCTGGATGTCGGATTTTTTCAGCTGAAAATTCCGACTTCCGACCTCCAAGCATTCCAGCACCCACAATGCCAAATGTAAACAAAACGTGACTGAACCTCAATAAATACTATAAAATAAGTAAAGTTAGTAATAAGTACTAACTAAAGTAAATTTAGATTACAGGACTGTTTGGTTGGATTGTATTACAATGGTATTAATCACAGTGGGTATTAAACATTTGTGCAGAGAAGTTAATTTTCAGAAATTATTCACTATGTAATTATAAAGAAAGAAATCTCCGTCTGTCCAGCTGTGGCAATGTTCTCTCTAGAACCCGACACTTTATGAAGTTGATATTCGGCAGGTTTATTATTCAGGACGTGCATTGTTGCGTGTGAAGTTGTTTGGATGAGCAGTTCTCGAATTGAGCTGTGCTGGTGAAAAGTAGTCCGTGTGGCAGGATATGCTCCAGGCGTGGCAGCATAGGCTCCGGTCCAGTGCCACGGGCTCAACTGATAAAGCAAACAAATCTAGCTCACGAGGACGTGCAGAAGTTTTTTGAGAAATTAAAGTTGTTTTGACGGCGCTGTGCAGGTAAAAAGTAGTTATGTTTCAACATAAAGCTCAACTTTATGTTGTCCTGGAGCTAACAACAGCTAACAATGCTACCAGGACATAATGCTATTGTTAGCAAACCACGATAGCTAGCGGTGCTAACCTACGATGGCCATGCTGCTACTGTTGTTAGCCACCAAACGCAACTATGCTAACATCATATTATCTACAGTTACAGATCAATGGTTAGTTGTTGGACACTGAAGGGAAATGGAGTTGGAAGAGTTTATGAAGTTCTAGTTTTGTATGAAGGGAATAGTGGCGCATGCCACAAAATCTGGCCCGTTCCGAACTGGCATGTTTTGAACTGGCACTGCAATAGTAGATAGGTAATTTTGGTGATATATTTTGACCTTTTTATTTGAATGTCATGAAAGAAAAATTACTTTATTCAGCTATTAGCTGATTATTGACATTCACAAAGTTCACTTTCACGGGCGCTGCCATGTTGCGTGACGTCATCATTGTGAAGTCAGGGTAAATGGATTTTTGCCCGAGTTTCCAAGTTGCAGCTCTGACTTCAACTGCCATTCCAATACACTTTTTCAAGGTGAACGTGGGAAAATTTTGAGTTTGAGTTGTCTGGAGCTCAGCATTAAACCACCTGTGTCTAATATCAACAGACCAAATTTGCTCTCTGACTTCAACATTCATTCTTTCTTTTTCCTGCTGAGCTGCTGGCTGCACTGACTGCAGCTAGCTTGGTGATGCTGGCATTAACATCTTTTGGCTGTCCTCTGCTCTGGTGGTTTTCTGTGTGTTGCCTGCTGCTGGGACCTTTTGGGTGCCTGGACGACCTTGTTTCGGCATCTTTGAGGCTGGGCTGATTGTGATCATGTTTGGTCATCTGCTGGCCGGTGGGTGTAGGTCCTCCGCCTGCCGGGGTTGGGCTGCTGCGTCAGGAGACAGATCTTTCGGGTTTGCTACTACTCATCTCTTCCCAGACCCTGTGGTCCTCATCAGCTGGTCTACTCTCTGTTCGGGACTTGGATCTCACCACCATGGGTGCTGGGACCTTCTGTCACACTCTCTCTCTGCTCCTAGACTCTGGAACTGTCTCCTTCTCTACATCCGTCAGCTGGACTCTGTTTGCCGATTCTGAACTGCCATCAAAACATACCTTTTTGAGCTGGCTTATCCACTCTGAGTCCACCTGTCTGTGCTGCTGTAAGGATACTGTTTTATGTTTTATGTCTGATTTTATTGGTGTTTCTGTTCTTTGTTAAGTGACTTTGGGTATCTAGGAAAGCGCTATATAAATGAAATTTCTTCTTCTTATTATTTATGTAATTCTCTCTGTGTATGTCATGAAAATTGGCTGTTGAGACACCAAGTTGATCGGTCCTTCTACCATGGCTGAAGAGTGTGTGACGTTTGTGTGACGTTTGTCATGAATCTGCAATTCATGACGTGTCCACCAGCCGTCACCCTCAAGCTTCCCAGTGTCATTCCCTGCTCCGTTCACCTCACCTGTCTCCACTTCCCTGATTTTCCTCTCCATCAGTCATCAGTCTGTGTGTACATGTACCGGCCTGTTTCCTGTGTTCCTATCAGCTCATTGTGGGAGTTCTGCTGTTGTGCTTTGTAGATCATATTGCCATATTGCCATCATATTGTCTTGTTTCTTTATCTGTAACTCGTTAACCAGCTTTGAGTTTGAATCTGTGAAGGATTTGACTCAGAACCTGTAAATATGCTCGCCTGCCTGTTGAACTGGGCTTTTGGATTTCATTCTTGAACTGTTCCTCAGCCTGCGTGATTATTGGCCCTTTTACTTATTTTTCACAAAGTGTTAGTTTTCTCTGGCATTCAGCTTGTTTTTGTGTTTCTGCCTTAACTCAATTAAAGACTGTCTGAGCCTGCAATTGAGTCCTCACCTGGGAACCACCTCCTGACAGATGTTAGGGCTTCTCATTGGTCAGAGGTCAATGGCATAGGCTACTGTTTATCTGCTGACATGGCACATTTTGTCATACACTATTAATCTCTGCGCTTGTGTGCCTATCTATCTGCTGACCTTCCTCTTTCCCCGCTTTCTCACTGCTACCGCGTCTGCATTGCTCTAGTTATAATCACATTTCTCGGACTAACATAGCAGAATTTTGTCAAAGCAAAGCTGGAATTTGAACATCAGAACAATCAGGATAATTATGTGGACAAGACAACGTGGCAAGAGCAGAAACACATAAATGTCACACCATTAGAGTAGTCAGTCAGCTTCATTATGCTGCTCCAACAACAATGGGATATGGAATCCACTGTGTGACAGGACACACACACACACACACACACACACACACACACACACACACACACCTGTGCTTGTGGTGGGAGCAGACAGTGCAATAATCTCAATCCTCCAAACACACTAGTATGAGTCTGTGTGTGTCTACAGTATTAAGTAGTGACTTGAGTATGAGTGAATGAGAAACTAAATGAGAGAGAGAAATAGAGTATCTGTTTTGGGTTAAGTGTGTGTGTTTTCTTCTTAATATTTCAGGACTAAGAAGTAGTGTGTATGTGCCCTGCAGTTCAGTGTTTGTGTGTGAGGTTGGGAGTGTGAAAGTCAGCTCAGCCAAACAGCCTGCCTCAAACAGGATCAGCCACTAATCCCTTATCTGCTTTGCCACGGAGATGGCAGAGTGTGTGTGTGAGTGAGTGTGTGTGCTTGCATTTTGTGAACTTGAAGGGTTCGACCTTATATAGCTCCAGTGTGTGTTTATGTGTGGGTGCGTACTGTAATTAATGACTCAGGGGAGCTGAGAGAGAGAGAGAGAGAGAGAGAGAGAGAGAGAGAGAGAGGTGTTACAACATCTGTACATCTCCATCTCTCTCTCTTTCTCTTCACAATTCTCTGACTATAGCATGCTCATGCAAATTAATGCATCATAATTACCATAGCTAAAATAAAAAAAAAAGTTTGATGGAAAATTATATGAATCTGATTACAACCAAACCAGCTGATCCTTGGGCCGTAATTTATCTACCAACCTACTTTCATCCAGACTCACTTTTCACATATTTAAAACTTTCTTGATGGAGACTATAAAGAGAAAAAAAACATTTTACTTTCATATCAGTAATTATTTAGGCAAAAAAAAAAGACTTGTCCAGCCTCCTTGATGGTGTTAATGGAGACTTTAGAACAGCTGATTACATAAACAATCTTGCACTATATACTTTTTTTTTTTTTTATNTTTTTTTTTTTTTTAATCTTATTTTTAATTATCTTGTCGGAGTGCTTCTGCCACTTTTTTCCCCCAAATACTTGATAGCTCATTCTCAAATGAAACAGAACTTTAGTTTAGGAAATTGCGACATGAGTTATTATAATGATAATAATGCATGCATGCATGCCGTTTGGGTTTATTATCCTTTTAAATGACAGAATTATCAGTGAAATTTTCTGGAGCTGCCTTTTGTGAAAACACACACACACACACTCTAAAGTGTGACTGGTGAGGTGGGAAAAGAGACAGCACAGGGATTAGTATTAGTGAGAGGATTATCCAGATGAAGGACTGCCTGCCTCACTGCCANCCTCTCTCTCTCTCTCTCTGCCAGCCTCCTGTGTCATCCGTCTGTAGCACTGAAGAGGTCTCAGTATTAAGTGATAAAGAGGAAAACTAACCATGGGAAGCTCACTTAGACACACTCTGTGAACGTCCTCCTCCTCTTCCTCCCCACAGGCCTTCTTCCCATCTTCACCACCTACACTTTCCATCTCTCTGCTGCTCCTGCACCAACTCTTTTGCAGCCTACATTCTCTCTTCTTAGGTCTTGTCCTTCTATCCTCTTGTTCCTCTCCTTGACTCCTCAGTTTCTCTTACTCTCTCCAAGCCCAGCTCTCTGTTTCTCCTCATTTCTTTCATCCAAAGGTGCGACTAAAAAACATTTTGTCACATACTGTATCTAAACACATTTTTGAGGTACTGATATTTTGGGAGGCTTTCTAATTCTGCTCTGCTACAGTCATGAGATGATCATTTGTACTATTTACTCCAACACATTTACTCCAACCATTTCTCTAATCTTCCCATCTTCTCTTTTCTTCACCATCTCTCTTTATCAGCTTCTCGCTTTCTTCACACTGTATTTTCTCTTTTCTCTCTGCCATGAAGGCAGTCCTCATTATTTATTTCCCTTTTCATTTTAATTTTAATTTTTTTCTGAGCTACATTTTATCTGTGTACTACACAAGATTTGCTCTTGTTCTTTCCCATTATCTCCTCTCCTCTCCTCTTCTCTCCTTTAGATTAATGTGGCATTATCATGAAAGTTAAGGGATGTTGTCAAACCTTCAATGCAAACAGAAACATTCCACGCTAAGAATCCATTTCTCTGCTTTATCTGTATGAACGTGGCTTTATGTTGACAGCGGTGGAGGTAATCGGTCTTTACGTTAAGTGAACAGAGAAGACGTAGTGCTCCTTGTAGCAACTAATTCTGCTCCTCAGCCATGTCATGCCTTGCTGGCTAAATAGCTTCTGTAAAATGTTGTCACGCGTCCCTCTGTGGTTAACAGGTTTATTCACCTTCTGATCCTTCTCAGGCTTAACTTCTGACAGCGACATGTTGTGTACAGGTTCTTGGTTGCGAGGAGCTCGTAATCAGCAGTCGGTGTAAACAAAATTTCTCCTGTCCTCATGTTTCATTTTGTGGACTCCCTGTAGAGACTGAAGGATTTTAAACCTGAAAGGACCATACCAGCCATTTTGCATGTTTGAGCCCAGTATATTCAATTTTCATGCATGTAACGTTACTGACAATCATTTCCCAAAGCATACACTGGAATGGTGAGTTAAAAATGTTTTTCCTATCTTCCAGACCGCCATTGGTTTCAGTTCATTCTGGTACGCTATTAAAATCAATTTGTTAATGCTTGAAATGTTCTTGGGATAGGCAATCCATCATCATGAACAAGATGCATGTAACTTTTTTTTTTTTTGAAGTTATGTAATTTAAGCGTTTAAGCGCAATAAAAAGTGCAGAGTGAATGTATGTCTCCACCGGGGAATATAGTCCCAAAAGAAGACCTGCGTTATGGAAAAATTTAAATGACCATGACTTCATAAGGTTACGTAACTATTAGCAGGTGAAACATTGATTTTTAAGCTGGGTGTATTGCATGAATATTTGATTTTGAAAGATTAAGAGATTTTGCAAAATATCAGGAAAGCTGAAATATGGTTTTATCCTTTGGGAAATGGTTGTGAGTAACATGACGTATGAAAATTGAATACATTAGGCTCAAACATGCAAAATGGGTGGTATGGTATGGGTAGTAAAAAGGTCCTTTAAGTCTTTTTTTTTTAAATTTCAGCTTTTACAGCAAACATTGAGTTCATTTTTTAGTTAAAAAACTTTGCTTCTATGATGTTAGACGGGAGTCTGGGGAACCAAGAACAGAAATAAATGGGCAAAAATATGGGTCACAAAATTATTGGAACAATTGACAAACATATATGAAGAGCCAGCCAGATGGAAGACTTGCCAGATAGTCTCTGATACTTCACACCCGCTGCATTGTGAATTTGAACTGCTTCCTTCAGGAAGGAGACAGAGCTCCTAGAGCCTTCAAGAACATATAGAAAAGATCTTTTATTCCAAATGCTGCTGCCTTGCTGAACTGATTGGAACACTGTTTGGCAAATCTAATGCTAATTTTAAGCCACTCATTTTTATTCTACTCTTTGTTTTAAAGCAATCAGAATTTTGCCCACATTTTGCCATGTGTTTTGCCTATTTATTGTAATACTTTGTACTTGTCTAGTTTTCGTGTTGTTTACACTGTACCACCTGTGAAGCCAAAAACACATTTGCGCCTCTGTGGACAATACAATTATTCTGTTCTACTCTAAAAGGAATTTACCTCCCATGATGCATAAACACAGGAATGCATACATGTCAAGTGTACCTTAGAGGAAACGTTCAAATGTTGGTTGTAGGCTCTGGCTCATATTTGATGGTGCTCAGATGGCTGCAGCGTCTGAACTTAATGAACTGAAAGGACTGAACAGCCAGCGTGTCCATGTGTGCTGTTAAAAAATCTCTGAGGAAAACACTGAGCTGTGCCAGCTTGCTCATCATCAACTTACTAAGACTCACATGCCAAAAATGTAGAAGTGCAATTAATTAATTAAAATAATTAGAATGGACAAAGCTGGCTCAACAGACAGAGAGAGACTGTTTCATAACAGAAAGCTAATAAGCCTAATTTTCAAAACAGGCAGAGCTTCTTGGCTGAGGATCCGGTCAAGTGTGTTTGGAAAGGAGAAATATTCCGTGCTCTGACACATTTATTTCATTTACACACGAGAAAAATACAGTTTAAGCTAGATAATTAAAAATACTGTATTTACACTCTGATACCCGGATATGTGAGGATGACCTGTTATACTGTATTTATTGAGGGGTGAAAATGTAACCCCAGTTAACTACAGTTTTACTCAGATTTTTTTTGCTGATTTCACCCAAAAGTACATTTTTATTATATATAGAGAGAAGAGTAAATTGCTTCCACTAACAGGAACAGAAAGATAAATGGTCATAAAAACTCAAACTAATAAGAAGTTTAAAAGTCTAAAACTATACAGTGCTAGCAAGGCAATAAGAACATTTCACACAGATTATTGTAATAGTATTATTGTAGAATTTTTTAGTCCAATTTTCACCTAATATTTAGAATTAGCTGATGAATTAATATAATTTATTTTACAGTAGAAAAAAAATGAGCCCAAACTGATGCTCAGACAAACACGTGTAGTTATGATGCTGCACTAATAATGTGCTTTTCCATTAGACTGCCCAAGACTGCTTTTGATCCCAGTGTATCAAAAACCCAAACCATTACACCCACTTAACTATGTGGAGTCTCAAATATTTGTCAGGAAAATTCTTCATTCTTAAAAAAAAAAAAAAAAAAANAAAAAAAAAAAAAAAAAAAATCCAGAAAGAATTGAGCAATAAAGTCAAAAATAAGTTATAAAAAAACTAATAATTATCTACTTGATTCTAGAATATTCTGGAAAATGAAGGAAAGTCTCCAAAAATCAGCAAACAATGTGTCAATGTGACTTTAGACTCCAAACAGTTTTAACTATGTGGAGCCAACTTGAGTAAAACTGCAGTATGAGGTATGAAGTTGGAATATTTACTGTCAGTAGGTTCTTTAGCATTAAACAGATGAACATATATTCTTTGTCCTGAGGTGGGCAGGTCATAGATTAGTGATCTTTTGCTTAAAGGACCATACTGGCGATCATGCATGTTTGAGCCTAATGTATTCAATTTTCATACACGTTACATTACTGACAATCATTTCCCAAAGCATACTACTGAATGGTGAATTAACATTTTTTTTCCTACCTTCCAGACCGCCATTGGTTTCAGTTCATTCTGGTACGCTATTAAAATCAATTTGTTGCTACTTGAAACGTTCTTAGAATAGGTAATCCATCATCACAAAGAACACATGTATTCAAGATTTTTTTTTTTTTTTTTTNTTTTTTTTTTTTTTTTTTAGAAGTTACACAATTTTAGCGTTTAAGCGCAATAAAAAGCGTGGAGTGAATGTATGTCTCCACTGGGAAATATAGTCCCAAAAGAAGACCCGTGTTAATTGAAAAATTTAAAGGACCGTGATTTCATAAGGCTGCATAACTGTTAGCAGGTCAAACATTGATTTTTAAGGTGGATGTATTGCATGAATATTTGATTTTGAAAGATTAAGAGGTTTTGCAAAATATCAGGAAAGCTGAAATACGGTTTTATCCTTTGGGAAATGACTGTCAGTAATGTAACGTATGAAAATTGAATGTATTAGGCTCAAACATGCAAAATGGCTGGTATGGTCCTTTAAGAGTGTAATTGGCAACATAATGAAACACTTCTTTATCTCATATAATGCTGTTAAAAGTGTTACTTCCGTGTATCTTTAACAATCACAAGCACATAATGATTTGGCTTAACCATTTCCCTTTGCTCTGCTGTCAACAAAGGAAAGAAAAACTTCAGTTGATAATATTAATCTTTATTTACGTATTTTTTGCTTTTTTTTTTTAAATCCAATTTGTCAAAACCAAAAACTAATTTAGTATGTGCTTCTTAGAGGAAATACAATTGAGCATATGGAGCAGATTAATAGAACCTGACAATAAGGTAGAACCATCATGATAAGTAGTCAAATTTGCTAATTTTATGCAAATGTCTGCTTCATTATGTCCTGCAAACGCTTAAAAATAACAGGTATGAGGGTTGAAATGTGCAGCTTTAACAGGTAATCATTTTGCAAGTATGTTACCTTCAATGACTTCCTGTGCATAGGTGTTGAAAGTGTTTCCATCGTTACGTTCACAGCACTGATGAAGGATGTTGCCGTGTATTAATGTAGGATAGACACACATGTTCATCACAATGTGAACGTATCCATCCACAGTCATGAGATACGACAACAGTGTGATCTCTTCTCCAAAACAGTTTTATATAAGTAGATGAAAGCAAAATGCATGCAAAGTGTAAAAACAATTATATACAATGTAAATCCAAATTATTTCAAAATTCTGTAGATCCCTAAAAATATGATCTGCTGTCTATTTTTCAAAAAATGTTATAAAAAAACAAAATCTGAAATTACGCTGTTATATAAGACAGCTCCTTGATCTGTTTTTTTTTTTTTTTTTNAAAAAAAAAAAAAAAAAAAAAAAAAAAAAAAAAAAAAAAAAAAAAAAAAAAAATGTATTACTGAAATCAATGCATTAATGCAATTCTAATGAATCTATTATCCAGTCTAAGAGACAAGCTCATAAAATAATGTTTAAATCATGTACAGTAATGAATTTTTTGGGAGCAGCTATAGCTTACATCAATATTAATTCCTAATGTTTTGCAATTAACCTCCTGTCAAACTTGTCAGTTTTTAAATGAAAACTAAAAACTCTTTACGTAACTTTGGAGTAAAACTGAGTTTGGTGATTATCCTCCTGTGTGAGAGTGTTTTAGTGATACAAGCGGTGTGTTTCAAAGCTCATATTTGATCGTTCCTCGCTCCTCGATGCTCGCATGACCTGGAAACCAATCTGGTCTGCCATCTTTAAGAACGTCCCAAAGCTCTTGTTTCTGCCCTGAGGTCAGAGGAGGCTTCACCAGGGAAGCATAAGCAAGGAAACATCAGACGATCCTAGGCAGAAGTCTGTTACCTGACAGTCACGCCCCTTTACTGGAAGTCTGTTTCTGATTGGACAGATCTGCNGAAGTCTGTTACCTGACAGTCACGCCCCTTTACTGGAAGTCTGTTTCTGATTGGACAGATCTGCTATAGTTGATCTGATGCACTGACACACATCTTAATATAACTGCATCCTGAGTTTCATGAAAGATGTGCACAGACTCATAACAGCAACACCTATGGTGTAAAATGACTCCAATTATGTTTTATTTTGTCTTATTGAACATCTGGCTAAAAAAAACAAAACAACTCCTCTTATATCGTCACAACCTGCGGCATTGATCTGATCCAAAATCCCTAACATGTTTAACATCCCATTTGGACAAGTTTAATAATGAATGACTGAAGATAATGATAAACATTATATTTTAACTCTGTGAGCAGTGAAATATACTTATAAATGAAATGACGGTTAGATGATCATAGATTATAAAGTTGGTTTGTTCTGCATGTGGACATTTATCAAACTGTTTATCAGAGGAGAATATTTCTCTATTTTATTATCGTCTAGGAACTAAAACAGAGCAGCTCTAAGAGCTGGACAGCTGATCAGCTTTGTGACATCATCAGTAAGCAACGTCGCTTAAGATGCTACTTAAGGACAGAGGATGTTTCATTTCTCTTAAATCGTCACTCCTCAGCTCCTCTGTCCTCGCATCTTTTCCTCGTGTCTTACTTGGGCGGGACTAAGATGCAAAGAAAAGACGGAAGTGAGGGAAATGAATAATCACTGGTAACTGAAGAGATTGACTGATCAGGCCACACAATGCAGACTTAATAGGCTGCTGCAGCATGAGCTTCACTGATGCATCAACAAAGTAATTGAGTTAAACAAAGCTATTCACGCTCATAAAACTTATTAATGTCAAAATATATAACAGTTAGATAAAGATTAAACTCAAGGGACATGAAAACCAAAACAAAGAAAATGGAAACAAAAAAAACTGGTAGCAAATAAAAAGAAAGCTCTGCAAAAAGACTGTACAGCAAAAAATAAAATGCATAAATGCAAAGGACACTTAATTTCACACTGGCTCTTGCTCTGTTTCTCGTCATGCGGGTGAGAAATGAACTGAAGCTCATTTACTGTTTCACACTGTAAGTCAGTATACAAGATCAAAGCTACATGCCGAATTTGTAAAATGATTTTGTCACATATAATAACTGTTCAGAATCACATTTCACACTTTGGGATAGGAATAGCTAGTGAGTAAAAGTGTATTGGAACCTTACAGTAGCTTAAATATCATTAAAAAAAAAAAAAAAAAANAAAAAAAAAAAAAAAAACAACAGAAAACTGAATAAATGCATAAATAAAAAATCACATCACAAAGTGTAATAAAACAGATGAATATACTGGCTGTTAACCACAGTCTTAGTACGCAAGATATGTTGTTAAATCAAGAATTACAAACTGAAAGTTTAATAAAGTATTTGCACATGAAACACAAAATACCCACTAGTTGTTGCTCCAGATTGCCTTAAGGCTGCAGTTCAACCTGAGTGTAAAGTGGTTTCAATGGATTAGATTCTTTTTATTTTTTATTTTTTTACCTTGATTTATCCAGGGATAATTCGCTGAACATTGAATGCTTGTTTGCAGGAACGCCCTGCTCACACACTCACCCACACATTCACACCTGAAGCTGCTCACAGACTTCTCTGCTGGCCACTAAGCAGCTCCACAGATTCTGTGTGACTAGCTTCCCACCTGGCCAACTTCCACTCGGCTGTCAGTAGCCTGATTCCACAGAGCGTTAATGAGATTGACCTGCTGTGACACAGCCAGAGTGAGACAGGCTACATTCAGATCATTACTGCTTAAAGGAGCATACCGGTGATTGTGCATGTTTGACCACAATATACAGTCCACATACACATTACATTACTGACAACCATATCCCAAAATATACTACGTTAGTGGTAAATTTTGTATTTTTTTTCCTGCCTTCCAGGCTACTATTTCTTTGACTTCATTCCACTACACTGTTAAAATCAACTTGTTTTTCTACAAACTTGTAAAATCAACTTATCTCAAACGTGAAACACGTTTGAGATAAGTAATCCATCACAGTGAACAACATGTCTATTAGGCTTTTTTTGTTGCAGTAACTTTATTTTATTGACCCAACACAGAACTGCATGGAAGATGATGTATTTTTCTGCCAGAAAATACAGTCTGAGGAGAAGACGTCTTTTACGGAGCAATTAAAATGACCGTGGCTTTTACAAATTTATTTGTATTTTGCCAGATGAAGTTTGCAGCCTAATATCAAGGTAGGTCATGCTCCTGTTTCCGGTTTCTTTTATTTCTTTTCCGCAAGAGCTGGTGGTGAATGTGAAGGATTTTCATTTAATTTCTATTTTACTTCATGTCAGGAGAGAATAAATGGAGATCAGCTCCAAAGAAACCCAGCAGCCCGGTCCTTTCCTCACACATCATCCAAAACACAACACAGAGGCGGAATCCACCAGTTACACACATGACTGCACACTGGTGATTTTCACACAGAATCAATGTTTCCAGTAATATAAAACTCATTTTGTTTCATTTGTAAATGTATGTATAAAATGATTCTACTATGTCTGTTAGTTTTATGCACCTACATAGGTTTAAAGTAATTTGCAACAAGCTGTAAACAAGACATTTTACAATTGTCTAGAATCATGACATGAGTTGTAGATGATTCTAAATTCATTTATAGAAGCTGTATGTGGTTCCAGAGATTATTAGGAAATTCTAGAAACTGAAGGCTGAATATTTGCAAAGAAGCGATTAAATGTCACGGCAGATACTTTGATGAGAAATCACTATAAAATTGTGTTATCATTTAAAACCTTTTTTACCCAGAATATTTGAAATACTAAATAAAACATCTTAAAATACATTTTGATGTTTGTTTCATATAATTAAAAAAAAAAAAAACTATTATTGAATAAAATAGCAAGAACTACTGAACTGACAATGATTCTACTCTGTTAGGGTCTATTGATTTCTTGCGTTGGTAGAAATCTGTGAACCAGTAGACATATTGATATACTTCTTGTATAAAGAAAGCTCCTCCTGTAGCAAAGCAGAAATTGCAGTGATTTTGCAGCCCATGTTTATTCACTATACAAACAGCCGCTGCACCGATAGGACGGATGTGAGCTGTAGCTAGCTAACAAAAGCTGTGTGCGTGTGTGTGTGTGCGTGTGTGATGGCTATCTCATTCCCTCTCCATTTCCTCTGCAGTGTTAGTTGAGGGAAAAGATTGTTATTAGAAACATTTCTCAGAGTTGTTGTGTACTGTTATGTCGTCGTGTCTCGCGCATCTCCTCTGTCTGAATGCGGCCAGTGAGAACAGGGTTTAGTGCCGGTCAGGAGGCCGATAGAGACAACGAATGGCCTGATGAGACAACAAGAAGCAGCTGAACCCCATTAACCCTCTGCTATATATTCTCCATGTTCCGTGTCGGTCTGTAGAGGAGTCTGGGATGAGTAGAGTGTCTGTTTTATTACATTTCTTGAAAGATGTCTGGTCCTTGTGAATGGAAAAATAAAAAAATTTAAAAAAAGAGTTCTTTGGTTGCACCTTCGCTGTTTCTGTGTGTTTCTGTGTCTCAGTACTGGTAAAAATCACATCTCTGACCTTTTGTGGTTGTAACATCTAAGAATTCTGGGTGTATATCATGTGCTTGTGGAGAGTGATCTTCTCAAGTTGCCTCAGAAAAAAACAATCTTTTCGAGAATGCGAGCACGGAGAGGCTTTTCTGACATTTAAAATGGTTTCATGTCATGTGATCATGGGTTTTATTGTCTTGTTTCACTGAGTGTTATCCATAACTTTACTACAGCACAATGTTGGGATGTGAAAACTTTGATTATAATTCCCCCCCCCCCCCCNCCCCCCCCATTTTTTCAGACCTCAAATCATTTAGTATCAGGTAGTTTTTTTTTCTTTTCTTTTCTAAACCTTAAAGAGAAGCTGCAAAAACAACCAGAAAGATGATTTGGATAAACAATCGTTGACAAATTCAAGGTGTGAATCAATTATTCAAATAGCCACTTACAACAATGGGCTAAAAGCAATGGTGCGGTGTGTCACATTTTGAAACAATAAGCTAATATTCTGCTCATCAGAGAAATAAATGTATATCATATCTGTTACTGATCTATCAGCAACAGTTTCCAACAGATGCCAGCATGTAGAAGTGAAAATGCCAGTTTGTCCGGTATGCTTCATCTGCTCATCAGAAATCTCTCACAATTAATGTGCAAAATCATTCATATGCATATCCATATTTGCTTATTCACAAAGTATGCTGCATTGACCGTTTATGGTAAATTGTGGGACTGTGGGAAGGTGTGAGCGGCGTGTGCGTATGTGTGTAAAAATTATGTGCCTGTACACTTTTAATATGGGTTTGCATACAGCTTGATAATGGATGAGGCCCCCGGTGCAGCCATTGGAAAAACAACATGGCATATTGTTTGCCCACTGTGGCATTTGAGTGGACAGCGTTGCTTTAGACCTTCAAGTCTGAATCACGTCACCATTCATCACCCGCCACTCGCTGCTCCCACAGCAATCACAGACAGGTAGCCAGAGTGAGATTGCTGCTGGCGATGCTAAGCCGCTGGCTACTAAATGGATTAGCATCTCTAGCCATGCCGTCAGGGTCAAAATACAAATCCAGCACAGCAGCTCAATCATCCTGTAAATCCCATGTTTTGCATTCTGATTCGCTGTTGTACCATGGTTTTTGTGGCAGTATTTTATTTCTCACCTGTGAAGAACTGTGTGGGTGTGTGTGTGTGTCACTAAGTCAGTGGCTATGAAATGGATTGACCTTTCTAGCCATTTCACTGGTGATACAGGTCTAGTAGTAGATGTGAAAATCTTATTTAACAGGAGTGATATGAGATTCAGGTCCAGTATTGTGGTTTGAAAAATTTAATTTGGTTACTTAAAATTCAGACTTCTGAACTGTTTTAAACCGTGACTTCATTTTTTTTCCTTCATATAAACAGAGAAATTCACTTCAGTACAGATAATAAATTATTCTATGTTTTACTTCTCAGTTCTTTCTTAATTACTAATTACCGATTTACCTTCCCCCCCAGTGTCAGCAATAATAATAAGTTGTGTGTGTGTGTGTGTAACATACTGCATTCATTGATTACATAAACTAAATCATAAGGGCATGTTTTGGATTCATGTTTAAATTCATATATTTTTGCATAAGGGTAAAATGAATTGCTTTTTGGGTCACCTGTAAATAGGAAGGAGTAGAAAAAATAGCTCAGCTACATGTGCATGTGTGTGTGTGTCTGTTTATGATTTTAGCTGTGCTTGTACTTGTGCGTGGTGTGTGTTTTGTGTGTGTGTGTTTGTGCATTTTTTTATGTGTATCTTTGCAAAACCCAATACTAAAGTGGAGTAGATGAGAAATAAATAGCATTTTTATCTGATTCCTTCCCGACATCCATTTAAGTAAAGAGGAGCAATATCGCTGCAACGGTCTCCTCTGCAATTCACCCTGGAAATAAAAAAAAAAGGAAAAATGGATGAAGAGCAGAAAGAAAAAAGCAGAGTAATCATTTTCCACCCTCCAACTGTTATTCAGCTGTGTGTGTGTGTGTATGTGCGTGTGTGTATGTGATTGTGTGAGAGACATTGTCAGGTTTGCATGTGAACGCATACTTGTGTGTGTGTGTGCGTGTGCATGTGCGTGCGTGTGCGTGTGTTACAGAGCAAAGCACAGCAGAAATTGAATTGAATTTATTGTTTAGGGAGCTTTTATGAGGATGATACTAGAGAAATATACTTGATCTCTTCTGCTCAGTGAAAAAGAAGCATTTTGCCATTTTAATGTTATTTATTTGTCTAATTTCATTGATTTGTCTCTGACTCAGGAGTAAATAGCAGATACTTACGAAGCAGACAGAGTTTGCTATAGGATGTCATGGATTTACCAAGAGAGTCTGAAGCTAGAATATCATTGTCCCCAAGGAGTCAGGGTCGGTGGGGTAAAGAAAAACTAAAAAGGGTACCTTTGCCCCTTCTTATTATTATTATGATGTATTTTTCCCAGGCAACATTTTTACATGGGTGTGTGTGCTTGCTCTCTGCAGTACACACTTAAACAGAAAGTTGAAATTTGTTTCTGAATCTGAGCTGCATTGACCTTTGTGAGCAGACGGTAGGTATTGGCTGCTATGTGCCACAGTTAAAGATGGACAAGAATGAATAAGTGTAGCCGGTTCTCATTTCATTTTTGCTGCCAGTTTGGAACGTCCAGTTCATTGTATCCTTGCAGTTAATGTTGTACATGACAGCCATGCTACTCCGTCTTTTCACCTGCCAGGGCTGAGCTTCTCCAAGTGGGAAATTAAGCTGGAGGTTCACACTTTCACTTCTAAACCTGCTCTTCTCCAGCCACCAAACAGTAGCAGTCACTACTAAGAATCAAAGACAAGAATCCTCGTTTGCTTCCCACAAATGAACCCAAGAGCATGATCTGGAAAGTTAAGAACTTCAAGCCAAACCTATACACTAGTAGTTTTTCATTTCAGTGGGCTGAGAATCAGTGCATGAGTGATAAGTGATGTGAAAAATGAATGAAAAGGCCAAAATCGACCCTGACAATTCACATTGTGTACTTGATAAATACATATTAGACTACTGACATGATAGATTAGGAGGGTGATACAGTCGGGACTGAAGGTGTTTGGATGTAATCCTGGAATGAGAAAAGACTTGTGATAGCGTATTAGACTCCAATATGCAATCTGGAAATAACAACTGTTTGATTTGTCATGTCATTTTGAAGCAAGACAATATAAAAGGCACAGATTCTTTCTTTCTTTCTTTCTTTCTTTCTTCCCAGTTGTGCTATACTGAAACAAAATGTCATCTAGCAATGCCACACATAAATTGCACAAATTAGGACTTCTAAGCTAAACTGAGATGTGTCTGAACAGAGCATGATAAAATGATTCCTGGTATGGCAGTAAAACTCACTATTGACTTAGCATCAAGGAGGAAAGGTCTGTGATGAAAACAACCAATAGACTGACATTTACAAGACGTGAAGAGAGTGAAGTGTCAGTGATGAAAACGTTATTGATGAAAGGATTCCTTCTTTTTACAGCAAAGGTGTGAATGAAGGACAACCTGAAGCGAAGGCGGCAAGATTCTCAACATCTGTCTAGTCTAAAAGTGAAAAGTTGCAAAAAAAAAACAAAAAAAAAAGTCAAGATAGTTTTGTTTTATGTTTTTCTCCAGGTAGCTTCAGCACAAATAATAATAATATAATATAGTTCTTTCTTAAAGGATCATACCGGCAATCATGCATGTTTGAGCTCAATACATACAACCTGCACAGATGTTATGTCACTGACAATTTCCAAAACATAAAACTGTATTTTAGATTTCCTGTTTTTTTTTTTTTTTTTTTTTTTGTCAAATCCCCTAATTTTTCAAAATTAAATGTTCAGGTGATACACACGTCTTAAAATTCAATGTTTCACCTTCTAACACTTATGCACAACTGTAGAAGGCACTGTCATTTTCATTTCTTGGTAAAAGCCATCTTCTTCTGGGATGATATTCCCTGGCAAAGACATACACAGTCTTCTGTGCAGCTCCATGCTGGATCAGTTAAATAAAATTACTTTGACAAAAAAATAGACAAAAAAATAGACATGTGTTTGCTGGATTACGTATCTAAAGCGTGTTTCAAGTCTCTATAAGTTGATTTTAATAGTGTACTATAATGAACTGAAACTGATGACAGTCTGGAAGGCAGGAAAGAAAAATTCTGAAATTTAATGGCTAAATTTAGCAAAATTTAGCTAAAGTAGTACATTTTGTGAAATAGTTGTCAGTAATGTAACTTGTATGTGGATTGTGTATATTGGGTTCACATGCAGGATCGATGGTATGGTCCTTTAAAACAGATCTCTGAACTTGACGAGATTTAACTTGTACAGCCAGAGAATATACAGACAGACATCCATATCTGCCATACTTGTTCATTAGACATTCATTAACATAAGGTAAGCAACTCATTAGCAATGTGTTACAATTCATAAATTATACATTATTTATCCAGAAACCTCAATCTTCAGCATAAAGATTTCTCAGATATAATTCAGCAGTCAAATGTTTATCAGTTTGATGGAGAGGGGAAATATTTTTTGTTTTGATACATTACATTAGTTGTCCTGAAAACACAAAGGTAAATTTCATTAAAATGTGTTTACATAATGTATATTGTCATATCCATTCTAATCAAATATGTTTACAGTCATATAGTAAATGTCAGAAAAAGGTAAACTGACCTTAAAATATTTGCAGAGGAAAAATAAATTCTTGCTTTCTATTGTTTTTGTCTTACTGCCAGTTAAAATGTAGCTGGCTGACATTGCAAAGTGGCCAAAACTCTTTATTTTGGAGCCTCATGTTCCTTTGCTTGCCAGCCAAAAAAAAAAAGTTCCCACCAAAATCTTTTTCCTCCTGCATCTTCCTCTAAGCTTTCCTGTNAAAAAAAAAAAGTTCCCACCAAAATCTTTTTCCTCCTGCATCTTCCTCTAAGCTTTCCTGTGGTCTTAAAGGACCATACAGGCCACTGCATGTTTGAGCCTAATATATTCAATTTCCACACATGTACCGTTACTGACAATCATTTCTCAAAGCATACTACTGGAATGGTGAGTTAAAACATGTTTTTCTAGCTTCCAGGCCACCACTGGTTTCAGTTTATTCTGGTACTATTAAAATCAACTTGTTGACACTTGAAATATTCTTGGGATAGGTAATCCATCATTGTGAACAACATGTGTATTCAGGTTTTTTTTTCCAAAGTTATGTAATTTTAGTGTTTAAATCCAGCAAAAAGTGCAGAGTGATCTGAAAATGCTTCCTAGTGAAGAAGTGACCACAATAAAGATTTTGAGATCACTCCACACTTTTTATTGTGCTTAAATGCTAAAATTACTTAACTTCTAAAAAAAAAACTAAAAAAAACCTGAATATACGTCTTGTTCAAGATAATGGATTACCTATCCCAAGAATGTTTCAATTATCAACAAGTTGATTTTAATAGTGTACCAGAAANATAATGGATTACCTATCCCAAGAATGTTTCAATTATCAACAAGTTGATTTTAATAGTGTACCAGAAAGAACTGAAATCAATGGTGGTCTGGAAGGTAGGAAAAAAAAATTACATTCACCATTCCAGTAGTATGCTTTGAGAAATGATTGTCAGTAACGTTATGTGTATGAAAATTGAATNTTCACCATTCCAGTAGTATGCTTTGAGAA
>VXCM01001011.1:42500-66008 GCA_014773175.1 Lucifuga dentata
ACCAAACATGGGAGCATTTCAGATCTCTATCAAAGAGGCTCTGAACGATTCAGATGTGCCCTTGAGCAATGTGTAGTATCAACCCCCCCAAAAGCAGACACACACACACGCGCATGCACACACACAAACTTACTGTGTGAACCCCTTCATATCTCATGTTAATGTCTTCTTTCTTGTATCTCCCAAGATGTAAGAGACAACTCCTCAGAGATTGTCATCAGTTAAATACACATGCACGCGCACACACACACACACCCACCCACACACATATATTCTGTGAAAAGCATCCTTCTGAGGTGTTTCATAGCCCTAATAATAAGTGTGTGTTATTTTTTTGTCTATGTACACAAGCTTGCACATACATATCAGCTATCACCATACTATCACCAGATAGATGTTCCTAGCCGTGTGTGTGAAAGCGTACCCTCTTACACTTGCACTGGCATTGGAGTGCTTATGTTGTTTTTGTAGCGTAATTGTGTGCTTGAATTTGTCTATCCATGTTTGTGTGTGTCTGAGTGTGTCAGATAATGTCCTTTAACGTTCCGGCAGACCGCATGAGCGATGCAGGCTCCGCAGCTACAGCCAGGCCACGGCCGGCGAGCTATAAATCACGGCGACAAACGGATTTGTGCGTTGGGAAAACGGCTTGTTCCTGCTGAAATGTTGCTCCTCTCACCTCCAGCTACATATCTCTGTCTGCAGGCCAGCATGAACTACCAACGCCCTTGGAGGAGGACACACACACACACAAATACATGCTCGCAGTTACATGTACAGTACATTTACAGAAATCACAGTGAAATGATACAAGTTGACAAAAAAAAAAAAAAAAAAANAAAAAAAAAAAAAAAAAATCTGATAGATTGATCAATATTAAAAATAACCTTTATTATTAACAATGACAATAAATCTCAAAGCATTTGTTTCATTGATATCGGTCAGGCTTTAGTCACAATTGGAGTCAACACACACACACACACACACACACACACACACAGGACATAACAAAGTCAGCTGCAGACAGAGTACTGATCAGAGTACTGATGCAGACCTTCATGCTTTATAGCATACTGAATGGGTGTCTGGATGTTAGTAGGACACTGTGTGTGTGTGTGTGCACGCGCGCATGTACGTGTGCATGTGCCGACAACAACTGAATTCTTTGACTGACTCTCTTAGTTGGTAAGATTCAATTCTGGGCTATTTAAAATACTGAATAGCCGGAAAATTGCATGAAAGGCTTGGCTCTTTAAATTAGCACTTAGCCAGACTCCATCATTTTATGATTGTGCTCAGTGAGTCACCAGGATCAACAAATCACAGCTTAGCTTGCAGAGTGGGTTGATCATTTCAGATTGTAATATGGAAAAGCTCCCATTAACTTTTTTTTAACTACCTCTCTGTATTTTTAAGACACTTTTCAAGAGTTACACACTTGCAATAGGATGAGAGGAAACGTTTCTACAGGAACAATAACATATATGCTGTCTTATTCTGATTGGGGGTATGTAGCAATTATATATTAAATTTAAAAAAAAAGTGTTTATAGTCTGCTGCACTAAAGTTACACAGACGTTATAAGTCTTATTCGGCTCTTTCTCTCAATTACTGGTAAGGCCCTGCCCACACTAATATGGATATTTTACTAAACGCATATTTTCCTCTGCGTTTTGGCCTCTTGTCCACACGCAAATGGTGTTTTAGGCCATAAAACAGAAATTTTTTAAAAACGGCTTCTAAGGTGCAGATTTCTAAAAACTTCGCTTTCTGTGTATCCATTTGGACATCTAAAATGGAGTGTTTGGAAACCAATGACGTCAGAACTAAACTCACGCATGTGAACTGTTGCTTTGTGCAATGAGCATATGCCAGAAACAACAACAACAACAATGTACTGGTACTGTGTACTGGTTAGCAATAGCAGTCACAAGTTTACAAGTTAACTTCGCATTGCTGCACTTACATTACTGCTTAGAACGTTCTTCTCTGTTATTTGGTCTGTCATTGATTCAGACTTTATCGCCACGTGCCAGCCCAGCAGTTTGTAGCCATTTGAGCGTTCTCGTGTGGACAGAGACATTTTGTAAAATGATGCTTGTGTGGACATAATTTTTTTTTAAATGGTGGGGGAAAATATCCATTTAAAAAAAATATCCAATATTAGTGAGGACTAGGCCTAAAAGTTCCTCTCTACCTGTTGTGCAGCAGAGAAGAAGGTACCAAAGATAACGGAGGGTTGATCGTTGATGCTATGCAGTGATGAGTTCTTTTTACAAAGTAGAAGCAAATGATTTTCTGACAATTCCACAAGTTTTTGTTGATATTGATAGCGTTTGCGGTAAAATGGGAGCCACCTGGAGGTCATGCAGTCTAGCCATCTTGTGCTGTGTGAATGGTAACATCCTGCTGTTGCTGTGATAATGGCCTTTCCACAGCATTCCCACTTATTCTACTGCACTCGTTTAATGCTGCACAGGTGGTCCTGCCATTTCCTCTATTCACTAAATCTGATTGTCTGTCAAGCTTTCTCTTAGAAAATCTAATTCCCTCTCCATTACACTGCTTCTTTCTTTCTTTCTTTCTTTCTTTCTTTCTTTCTTTCTTTCTTTCTTTCTTTCTTTCTTTCTTTCTTTCTTCTCCTGCCCACCTCTAAATTCATTACGCTGTGTGCTGCTGCAAACTGATTTTGTTGCAAATAGCAAGAAAAACACAACAGGATCAGTTTCTCTGTGCTGAGAGAGACTTTCAGTTCTCTGATTTCCCAAATGGAGAGGTGTAGCCATCTATCATTCATGTGGGAGAGAGCGAGAGAGACAGAGAGAGAGAGAGAGAGAGAGAGAGAGAGAGGGTAGGGGAGGAGAGAGATAGAGGACAGGGGAGGGAGAGAAAGGAGAGAGAAGGAGAGAGAAAAGGAGAGAGATGGAGCAAGAGGGAGAGAGACAGCAGGGGGGAGAAAAGAGGGAGAGAAGGACAGTGAGAGAGAGATGGAGCAAGAGAGAGAGNAGAGAGAGAGAGAGAGAGAGAGAGAGAGAGAGAGAGAGAGAGAGAGTAGATGGATGATGTTTCTCCTGTGGTGAGCATAGCTGCAAATCACAGTCAATCACAGAAAACAATCTGATATGTTGTGTGAAACACACACAGACATTTACAAGTCAAGGTATTCTTACACATGCAAACACACACACACACACACACACACACACACACACACACACACACACACACGGACCACCTGCACCAGAATGTAAGACTATCTATCTATCTTTGGTAGCGGTGCTGTAATATCTGGTAAATAGAGATTCTCAGTTTCCATTGTGAAACTTCCTGCTGTACTGACTTAACACGTTCTCTTTACACATTCTCTCCATACACTGTATCATCTCTCTCTCTCTCTCTCTCTCTCTCTCTTTTTCTCTCACTTTCTTCCAATTTGGAGTTATGACTAAAAATTAGCATTAATGAACAAAATGCTTTACAGTATAATAAAAGCTAGATTGCAGCGATGATCATTTGTCACCGATGCAGAGAACTGATGAGGTTGCTAAGCTCTGAAAACTGGATTTTGATTTCACTCGGCCTCAGACATCCTGGATTTATTTGATCGGATTTAAAACATGCAGAGT
Source organism: Lucifuga dentata (assembly GCA_014773175.1). NCBI lineage: Eukaryota > Metazoa > Chordata > Actinopteri > Ophidiiformes > Bythitidae > Lucifuga > Lucifuga dentata. The sequence continues at coordinate 46,127 of VXCM01001011.1, forward strand.
TTCAGTGTCATTAAATCATTCTTTATCTGATTCTCCTCTCATGCTTATTCCTCTGCATTTTCACCTGTTTCTGCTGCAGCAATGCTTTTGAGCCAAACAAATGTCAGTCTTCTCTTTTTCTTCTGGCCATTTGGAGGAGGAAAAGTGAACAAACGTGATGGTGCCCTTGTAACTGTAAATGGTAAATGTGCTGAGGTTGTCCTGGGATGTACAACAATGGCAGTTCTCTATTGCTGAATATTACTGGAGCAAAACTTTGTGAAATGTAAAAATTTGGTGCTCGGAGCGTCTGTTCTTCCCGAACAAGGAAGAACAGAACATAAGAAATTAGATTTTTTTTTTTTCAAGTAATTTACTTGGTATTATAATAGAGTGCAACATGTCTCCAGGGAGAATGGCTATTTTCAAAAATTGTTTTAAAGTGCAGGTAAAGTATCGGCTTTGATTATGAATCATCCGTTTCTGGCTCCCCGGGCTTACCTTTTGATAAAGCAAACGGATGCTATATATTTTTCAATTAGCTGTGTTTCTGCTGTTCATCTTTCAAGTTTTGTGTACTATGTTAAATTGCTTTGTGCCATGGAGCTTCTCACAGTAAACATTGTAAGCTTGATTAGGAAATTTATGCGGACATAAACTGTCTGGGGAACACCAACCCCCCCCCCCNCCCCCCCCCCCCAAAAAAAACCAAAAAAAACCACACAATTTGTAGTAACATTTCTTACAATTGTAGAAAAATGGACCAATAAAAATTTAATATCTGTAGTACTCTTTTTTAGTGAATATTTATATTTATGCTTTATTATGTCTGTTAATGTACCACTGCATCTCCAAGAAAAAACTGGATACAAGTATAATGTTAACCAGGATTGGAAACTGAACAGAAACCTGGAAAATAATTCATGCTTCTTCCAAACTAGTAAATAATTGTTAGTGTGCAGTTTCAATCTTGGAACAAATTCCCCCTGCAGCAGGAAGATACTTGGAAAACAAAGTTTTATAGGACTCCAGTGAAATCAGACTGGAAGAAGCTGAACTGGTGAAAGCTTCCCTAAGGAGAAACACAGTCTGAACCGTAGCTACTTAGAAAAACTTGTTCAAACTACATTGTAAAAAAAAAAAAAAAAAAAAAAAANAAAAAAAAAAGGTTTGAATTAAATATGTAATACAAAATTCTAACAAAATATTATACAAATGAAGTCCTCCTGCCAGTCACACACTCAGAAAATAAATAATTTGGAAAAGCAAGTATCCGTGAGGAAGAGCAAAGAATTTGGTTTTGCATGCAGCGTCCGTAACTCAGACGCCTGCCGTCCAAAAATGAAATACTGCACCACACACGGTCACTCAGTTTCTGCAGAATGCATGCAACAGCTTCTCTGAATACTTCATAAATAAAGAAGTGACATAGCATACTGGATATTCAGGTGTAGTTTCATATAATTGGATTCAAAACAGTTAAAAACTAAGAACCATACTGGTGATCATGCATGTTTGATATATATATACACAACATGCTACATACATGTACATACATACATACATATGTACATACATACTGACAACCAGTTTCCAAAACATAAAACCATATTTTAGTTTTCCTGTTATTTTTTTTAAAATCCCTTCATCTTTCAGAACCAAATGTTCAGGTGATACACACAACCAAAAATTCAATGTTTCACCTTCTAGTGCTTATGCATGATTGTAGAAGGTTTTAAAGTTGTAATTGCTTCATAAAAGTCCCTTCAGACTATATTTTCTGGTGGCGAAATACATCGTCTGCCATGCAGCTGCTTGTTGGATTGGATAAAGTTACTTCGGCAAATGAAACCCCTCAGACATGTTTACTGTGATGGATTACATATCTCAAATGCATTTCAAGTGTCTACAAGTTGATTTTAATAGTGTACTGAATGAACTGAAACCAATGGAGGTCTGGAAGGCTTGTCAAAAAAAAAAAAAAAAAAAAAATCAGAAAAAAATTCAAAACAATTCATGTACCGCTAAAGTAATATATTTTGGAAAATGGTTCTCAGTAACATAACATGTATACAGATTGTATATATTGGGCTCAAACATTCACAATTGCTGGTATGGTCCTTTAAAGTAAAGTCTTCATTAGTGATAAAATGTTATGGCCACACTGGAAGCTAAAAACAGAAGTTTCCTGCAGCTCTGATCCTGATCACATGACCATATTTTTGCTTGGAGAGGTTTCTGCTGTTGCTCTGCACATTAGAGACACTGAACTCACCTTGTGTTGGTATATTATTCAATTCAATTCAGTATTTGGTTTATTGCTAACTTGACATGTCAGCTTAGATTAGATAAGAATTTGTCTCAGTGTGCTCATATTAAATAAATAGACAAACACACAGCAGTCATTCATTGCACATATATACTTTATCTGATTGATCTAAAAAATGAGTCCTGTGACTCATTAATAATGCTAATTAGCAAGAAATAGCAGCTAAAAACTGCCAAATTGAATCAGAGGAAACTAAATTTAACTTAAAATTGAATCATACCAGTTAAAAGGAAGATTTAAAAATGCATATGTGCTGTCTCAGCCACGGTCACAGCATCTAACTTTAGACAGCAGGGCACGTGAACAAATGAAGGCTGAAGCAAAGCAGATGATTAGGATTTGTATCTGTGTTTGTTTATTCTCTGGAACCTCACAGCAAGTTAATCTGGCTGTGCGAAGTGGATGAACATATCTGGAATACCTAATTGGTGATTGAGGTAATTTTAAGAAATTGGTACAGAGATATTGCCACTGCCATCAAATCAAAATCCATGTTAAAGGACCATACCATCCATTTTGCATGTTTGAGCCTAATATATTCAATTCTCATACACATAATGTTACTGACAATCATTTTCCAAAGGATACTACTGGAACAGTGAATTATTATTATTTTTTTATTATTTTTTATTTTTTCCAGACCACCATTGGTTTCAGTTCATTCTGGTACGCTATTAAAATCAACTTGTTGATACTTGAAACATTCTTGGGATGGGTAATCCATCATGGAGAACAAGATGTATTCAAGTTTGTTTTTTTTTTAAGTTTCATAATTTTAGCATTTAAACGCAATAAAAAGCACAGAGTGAATGTATGTCTCCCCCAGAGAATATAGTCCTAAAAGAAGACCTGTGTTTATGGCAAAATTTAAACGACTGTGACTTCATAAGGCTGCGTAACTACTAGCAGGCAAAACATTGATTTTTAAGGTGGGTGTATCGCTTGAATATTTGATTTTGAAAGATTAAGAGATTTTGCAAAATATCAGGAAAGCTGAAATACAGTTTTATCCTTTAGCAAATGGTGTCAGTAACGTGTATGAAAATTTAATATATTAGGCTCAAACATTCAAAATGGATGGTATGGTTCTTTAAATGTAGGCAGAAACAGCTCAGAGATTTCTCATCTAAACAAGAACAAGATACTGAAGGTTTGCCTTTCAATTTAATAAACTTCTTGTTAGACGACAATTTGGCCAATTCTGCTACACTTCTTCTTTTACTTCTTTTGTTGCATAAATCCAGCAGCACCGTTCCAGCCATTCTCTGGGAAAAAATATAAAGTATGGTTTGGACCGCATGATTTATGCCATCCTTACTGTGAGGCTATAGGTGCTCAATAACAGCCACTATTAATAATTTAATCTCCGCAGTGTTTCTTGCTGCCTGCTGCTGCTGCTCTGTGCTGTTTAGATTGTATTTGTGTGCTGTGGGTGTCTGGAGCACACATACCTGTTGGGGCTTTTTTTTTTTTTTTTTTTTTNTTTTTTTTTTTTTTTTTTTGTTTGGTTATATATTTGTCTTTTGAGGGAGAGAGCAGACAAGAGCAAAATAGTGCAGAGCAAAATATACTGAAAAAATACTCTCTGCCTTATTTTTTCATGTTAGTTTTTAGTCTCAATCGTATTTCCCCCCAAAGAAAGTGAGATGTTCAGAAATGTGTTAAGATAAATTCCACTTAATTGCAATGTCATTTACACGAAAAAGTGTCATTTACACATTTCTGGTGTAAGTAACACTAAAGTCAAATAAATTATTCAAGAATCTTCTTTGTTTTGGAAACAAGTGAGGGTAAATCTTTTTTTTTTTTTTTTTTTTTTTTTAGATTTGTTGGGACATTAAATGGTAAATGTTTTAGATAAATTAGTGTCAAATAACTTGTCAGTCAATGAATAAGCCAGGCAAAGTTTTCTTAAATTTGTGGCAGGACTTAATTTATTTGGCAAGAAAGAGCAAAATTTCATGCACATGCAGATCTGAACAACAAAATTGTTCACAAGCTGAAATTTTGACACCTACTGTTAAAGGTTCCTAGTGGTTTTATTTTAAATAAGTATGTTTTTTTCTTTCTTTTTTCTTTTTTACATTCAACATTTGTCAAGAAAATATTGTACATATCCTTAAGGTGTTCTACGGTGGCCACGACGTGCAAAACACATTCACAAATCAGAAAACACGTTCACAAAGTGCATGTCAGTTACTGTTTTTTCAAAGGAACTATGCGGAAGTAAACACTGTTCTGAAGTGTGTGTACGTTTTAAGCCAAGTTTTAAAACATGGAAGAAGAGACTGAAATAATTAGAGGATATTTCAACGAAGGATAANTTAAGCCAAGTTTTAAAACATGGAAGAAGAGACTGAAATAATTAGAGGATATTTCAACGAAGGATAAACTTAATGATGTTATTTTCGACATGCTGTCAACACATCATGATATGGGTGCTGTCCAATCACAACAAGATCTTTGTCACTATCTTTTCTGTTATGTCAAAAGTGTTTCATGATTTTTTTTTTTTTTTTTTTTAAGTGTTTCTTAATTTGTTAAAGTGTTTTCTGATTTGTAAATGTGTTTTGTACGATGGCGTATTAGGGCCATATAACACAAAAAAAAAAACAAAAACAAAAACAAAAAAAAAAAAAAANAAAAAAAAAAAAAAACAAATGAGGGGGGCATAATTTTGAGTTTTTAAACTTACAAATTTGTAAGTTTTCAAACTCAGAAAAATAATAAGGGGGAATTGAACCGCCTCATGTTGTGACTATGCCTGCAGTACATGACCTTATTAAATTATACCTTATTAAATTTACAAGTTTTTAAAACTCAGAAACATAATAAGGGGGAAGCAGAACCACTTCACATTGTGACTATGCCTGCAGGGGGTCATCCCTGTGTTCCCAGGGTCCTATGTTCCCCAGCTCTGTATAGTACAATATAGCACATAATGGGCTAGAATGAGGGTTATTCTGTTAACACACACTTAATGTGTGAAGTATTCTGTGGATCAATCCCAGAATGCATTGCATTGTGATGTTGGTCATCTCTGACATGTGCACGTGATCCTGAAAATAATGCCCCCCCCCCATGTTTTTGATCTTATATGGCTCTAATACGCTGTTGTACTTTTATGATTTGTGGATATGTATTGCACTTTCTGAATGCATTTTGGACTTTGTGGATGTGTTTTGGACTTCTTGGCCACCGTATGTAACAAAGACGTTCAATGTATTTGCTGCCTCATAAAATATTTTTCAAAACTATTTTTAACACTTTGAAACATGTCTGCATTATTTGTGTCTTGTTAACCCTTTGCATTCCATTACTGCCGCGAGGTGCTGATATGTGGAATTGCGGGTGTTCTCACTTCGTTGTTCGATAGTCACAGTCAGTTTCAGGTTGATTTACCAACACATCAGGAAGTTTGACATCCAGGTCTAATTAGTAACTGATGTTTCTAGTGTAAGTAGGGGAAAAAAAATTCAAAGTAGGAGCCAAAGTAACCTAATTAATATAACCCCATTAGTGCTCTTTGGATTTCACATAAATGCACACACACACACACACACACACACACATGGACACAAACTATGTGTATTTCAGGTTTTGCTGGTNATTAGTGCTCTTTGGATTTCACATAAATGCACACACACACACACACACACACACACACACATGGACACAAACTATGTGTATTTCAGGTTTTGCTGGTACTTTGTGACATCATTAAATGTGTCATGCTGTGGTTGACACACTTCGGCTCCCCGTGATTTCATTGCACCAAATATAAATGGAGCAAACTCTGTGTCATGGGGTTTCACGCACATGCATGAAACTGCCATCATACACACACATAAAGCTGTAAACACATTCACCTGCATAGGCACAAACACACCTTAGATGGCCTGTCCGGCAAACTTGTTGGTCATGATTGTTGACACACATGGTGGTCTCTAATATGCGGCGTGTGTGTGTGTGTGGATTGGTAGGGGGTAGCATTTGCTTGTGTGTACAATCTCTTTTGAAAGTGTATCTCAGTGGCTTCCAGCCTTTTTTTTTTTTTTTTTNCTTTTTTTTTTTTTTTTTGACCTGTTACAAATCCTTTTCTGCTCACCTTCCTCTGGTGTGTGTGTGCATACATAACACACTAATTAATTTCATTCACTACAAGTGGTAATTTAGGTATGAATAATCAGTTAATTTACAAAAAAGAATTAACATATCACAAAGATTACAGTTAACATGATAGGTTTCTCTATCAGAGCTGATTTTCTTATATAAGAACAGTCACAGCCCTGCAAAATCATCTGGTGACCTCTTGGAGGTCAAGACTCTGCAGAAACTTATTAGAGTGTATTATACTCAAATGCCGACACTATATGCAACCTACAATACATCACAATACTATTTTACTATTTTACTGTGGTAGAAAAGACTAGAAAAAAAAAACTAGAACTGACTAGGGGATTACTTCAACTCTGCATAATTGATTTGTAATAAATAAGGGATGATGTAGATGTGAGCAGGATAGGAATGCTTGTGTCCTGGCTTGGACAAAGATGCCTGCATGATAATGAGACATCGATTTCTACATCACTAAATAATGGAAATATTCATCAGATGTCAGCATAAAAATACATAAGGTGTGTGTGTGTGTGTGTGTGGGGGGGGGGGNGGGGGGGGGGTGTTACAGAGCAATGAAGAATGAGGGAGTGAGAGATGCATATGTTTGTATTTATAGGCCAGGATTCCATGTGTTTTCAGTAAACCTCATGCCAGCTCAGATTACTTTAACTTTAAACGTTTTTACTGTAAGGTGTCCTTGAGTGCCATGAAAGGTGCCTATTACATAAAATGTATTATTATTATTATTTAAAAATCCTAATATTAATGATAATCATAATCATAACCATGACTTTGACTACTGATAAAATACTGTAAAATAGTATCCCCCCTGCCAGGAAAGTGCACACAAAGGGACAAAAAAGTCTTTGTTTTGTTGACAGTGCCTTTTTTTCTTTCTTGCTAACACCCTATCCTTGATACTAACCAAAATGATGCTACAAACTTTTCTCATGTAGAAGTAACAGCGTTTATTGATTTTTGCCTTAATCTCATGTCTTGGTAGTAAATCCATTCATGTTTTTGCTTGAGTGCCTTTGAAAAGAGAGTGTTATTAACATCTGAAGAAGTTTGCACACATTGCACTAACTTGCTTATCAAGAAAATACTTTACACCAGTTTTTTAGGAGCATTATTTCACTCAGAAAATGTCATTGGAATCTGTACAAAGTTGATAATGTGAACTGAAGGTGGCGCTAGAGGTCATAAAAGTCATTCGGATTCATCCTCTGTGGACCGTGATTATCCACACGAAAATCCATTGATTACTTTTTGCAGTATTGGTTCAAGAGCTGTAGTGATGGTCAAATGAAAACTGACCTCAGGGCTCAAAGAATAACCAAAATAATCCTCTGGAGACCACAAAATGGTAAACATTTCATGCCAAAGGGTAAATCTGAGCACCAATAATTGCACCTGTTGAACCACTAGGCCAACTGACTTAAAATGTGATTCATATTCTAAATCGTCATGACGATGATTTCATATTGACTAGACTGACACTGGATCATTGATTATTTGCTGTTTATATAATTCTGTAATGTTTCTTCATTTTTGGATCTTTGTAATTTATCACCTGTGGCTCCTATTGCACACCCAGTTGTTTGAGGAGCGGGAATCTGTCTTTGAACTGTCTCTCCTGAGGTTTCTTCCATTTTCCTTATATAATAAGGCTTTTAGGGAGTTTTTCCTCATCTTCTTAGAGAGCTTGGGCTGGGTTGGTAGCCATTAATGTGTGGGCCTGCAAAGCCCTTTGAGACATTGTATGTGATACTGGGCAACACAAATAAACTTGACTTGACTGACATTGCCATCCATAGCGCCCAACCACTGCCTATATTAGCGAGATTCTACAGCCTTATGTCACTAGCAGGTCTCTCAGGTCCTCTGATCAGGGCTTGTTGAGTGTTCTTTGCTCTAGACATCAGACTAAAGGAGACCATGCTTTTGAGGTGGTGTCTCCTAAATGCCTCTAGTAGTGACATTTCTGTCATTAGTAGATTATGGTGATGTGATTTATAGACATGCTTCTACTACCATGCTCAAATCTTTGGACTCAGTTTATCATTCTGCTCTTAGATTTATCAGACATGATAGGTATGCTACTCATCATTGCATTTTATATCAGAAAGTTGGTTGGCCATCTGTCACAGATATATGTGAAAAACATTGGTATTTATTGATAAAGACATTGTTGAAAGTTTACCATTTTATATATCATCATGGTTAAATTGGTCTTATGGTCCTTATCATACATGTTCCTGTGATTGGCTCACTCTCCATGCCACTCTCATTCATACCGATTTTGGGTAAAACTGCTTTTAGTTGTGCAGTTCTGGTCTTATGGAACAAATTGCAATACTCGTTAGACCTAAAAATTCCTGTAACTCCCGGTGAATTTAAATGAATTGTCGCAGAATACCTGTCAACTGTCTGTGATTGTTTTAATTGATTTGCTTTGCTTCTTATTTTGTAGCCTGTCTTGTTTTCTTAGTTTTGTTCATTTGTTTTATATGACTTGTTACATCTTACTTCGTATACTGTCTTGTTCCCTTAAATTTGTCATTTTGCTTATTTTTTTCATCACTGTCTGGTGATCTCGATGTTACTGTAAATGAGGACAAGTCCTCAATGATTGTCGAGAGTTAAATAAACGTTTGAATGAATGAATAAACTGTGGAACTCTCTCCCTTTGGACTTAGGATCAATGGACACTGTGGATATATTTAAAAAGAAGCTTAAGACTCATCTGTTCAGGCTTGCTGTTGCCTTGAGTTACTGTATACTTACTTTTCGGATTGTGTACTTCTTAGTGTGCAAAATTTATGCCTCGTAGTGAGTTTTTAAGGGTATATTTAGTCTGATATGCCTTACATGCTGTCTCATTACCTTTGCATTGTACTGTAAAGCACTTTGTGATGTCTGTTCTTAAAAGATATTTGGTTTCTGAAAATATCAAGGATGGAAATTCATCAACTGAGCCTAATTTATAACTTTCCAACCTCAAATCTGCAATTTTCCCAAAAATTGAGAAAATATTGATTTCTACTTTACCCAATATCCTGCAGAAACATTTGATGACAAATCTGCCAAGAAGAGCCGCATTTGGCACTAAGAGACACAAAAGTCAGGACCTTCCCAACTGGCTGGGTGGAATTTACCAAATCTACCACATCCTGTCATGCTCACCTGGAAAGGATCGGGAGCAAATATCAATCAGTCTGTAGGGACCTCTAAAGGGCACCGGGCAGGAAAGCTGAGAATTATTTCACATTGTGAAATAGAAAATGCTTTAGGTTTCTGCATCTGTCTACATCTGGGCCATAAGACTTAGTTCTAAAGAGTATTTGAAAGCTATAATATTGAACGTTTTTGTCTCGAGGCAGGTCATGTACATCCTATCCCACCCTTCTCCCACTTTGTTGGTGAACTTCCTTTCTTCTCCAGCGCTTGTCATTGAGTTTGGACTAATGGTTTGCTCTTAGGGTGGCATGGTGGCGCAGTGGTTAGCACTGTTGCCTCACAGCAAGAAGGTCCTGGTTCAATTTCCGGCTGGGGCAGGGCCTTTCTGTGTGGAGTTTACATGTTCTCCCCGTGACCGCATGGGTTCCCTCCGGGTGCTCCGGCTTCCTCCCACCTCCAAAGACATGCAAGTCAGGTGAATTGGAAACTCTAAATTGCCTGTAGGTGTGAATGAGAGTGTGAATGTGTTTGTCTGTCTCTGTGTCAGCCCTGCGATAGACTGGCGATCTGTCCAGGGTGTACCCCATCTCGCCCAATGACTGCTGGGATAGGCTCCAGCTCCCCCGTGACCCTTAACAGGACAAACGGGTAAAGAAAATGGATGGATGGATGGTTTGCTCTTAGGTAAGAACCACCATTGAATGCATGTTAATTAACAGAGTGAAGTCAGTATTCGGTGTTTTTTTTTTTTTTTTTTTTTTTTGCTGCTTTCCTTCTCTGTCATTGTTTCTGTGACTTCCTTCCTCTTTACCTTAAAGGCCAGAGGCAGCTCAACACTGTCTGCCAACTGTGTGAAGGTAATGTGGAATCACATTTTTTACAATTTATTGTGATTACCAGCCAATTCAGTAAAATGATTTTGCCTCGCATTGCTTATCTTTCCACTCTCACAATGTGCGTACATGTCAGAAGGAAGAATGAAAATATAGTATAAAATAGCAAATTATGAAAATGTGTGCTGTGAAGTAAAGGAAGTAATGGCCCTGTGTAAAGGAAAATTCCAACTATTGTGATTTTAACAAAATAACAGTGAAAGTGGTCCTCTTAGAAAGAAGCATAAAAGCGTAACCATAAATATATTGCTTTTTCTGAGCCACACTCACATGAAACTCTGAATGTCTTTGATGCCACCAATTTCAGGCTGGGGAATTAAAGTTAAGTAAAATGAGATGTATAACAAGCTAAACACAAATGCCAAGAAATGATACCTGTGTATGTGTGTATGCAGAGCCATCTTCCTTAGTGTTCTGGCCTTTTACGCACTCTCTCTGTGACCATTGGTCCTATGCATCTTTTAATTTGTTAGTAGGCTTTTACAGTCACAAAAAGTTGAATTTAGACTGATTATTCGGTCTCTTCTGGTCCATTCAAGAGATGTATGAAAGTAAGTAAATGAAATATCCTACCAGGAAGGATGTCACTGAATGCCCCCTCCAGTCAAAAATCATATTAAATTCATGGTAAGATTTCTTAACCGGGATTTTACTGACATGCAGTTGTTTGATGGCAGATTTTATGTTTATTTCATATCAGTGCTTTTCATGCTTGCATTCTCAAATAAACACTTTAATTCAAAGTGGAAAACTTACACAAGCAGTAAAAAAACAAAATTAGCTTGTTAATGTGGCTGTCTATAGTTTATATTACATGATCCATTCATTGTGTAGGATTTACTTTTAGAAAATTAATTTTTTAGGTAACCCACGTGCATTTGGTCTTATTTTTTTTTTTTATTTCCCTTGAGCAGGACCGCAGTGATGCATTGTGTTATAATTATGACTTCCTAATGAGAACTTTCCAGATCTCACTTTTTAGAAATGCAGAGGCGATTCTCTGCTGATTGGAAAGCAGCCAAGGCCTCAAAATCATGACTTCTTCAGAGGTCATGAAAAGTATTCAGAAGCATAGAGGTTATGTTGTTCGAAAATGATTACATGTACTCCCACTGTCAACCATTCTGCATCACAAATTAAAATCTAATCAACACTATTACTTCAGAAAATGCTGATGTCACTCACAAGGATTAACAATGAGTGCAACAGTAACATCATTCATTTCCCAAATTGCAAAAATTACATGCAATGAAGAGTCATGAGGTCAGGGGTCACATAAAACTGCATTGCCGGAATGAGAATCCATGATGGGAAAGATAAAAATGTATAGGGAAAAAAGGTTCATGGAGTTGCTTGCTTCTCCTAAAAAGACAGAAGCATTCATAATTATAAATTATGGGAGACGAAAGGGGAAATTTTCTGAAGGTATATTTTGGAGTGACATCCTGGTGGTGCAAGAGTGTAGGAGTTTATATAATATGGTTTAAAGGACAATACCGGCAATCTTGCATGTTTGAGCCTAATATATTAAATTTTCATACAAGTAGTGTCACTGACAATCATTTCCCAAAGCATAGTACTGGAACGGTGAATTAAAAAAATGTTTACTATACCTTCCAGACCACCATTCTGCTACGCTATTAAAATCAACTTCTTGATACTTGAAACACTTCTTGGGATAGGTAATCCATCATTGTGAACATGACGTGTATTCAAGTTTTTTTTTGTTTTTTTTTGTTTTGTTTTTTTTGCAATTTTTGCATTTAAGCGCAATATAAAAACACAGAGTGAATGTATGTCTCCACCGGGGAATGTAGTCCCAAAAGAAGACCTGCGTTTATCGAAAAATGTAAACGACTGTGACTTCATAAGGCTGTATATTGTCTATTAGCAGGTGAAACAGATTTTTAAGGTGGATGTATCACTTGAATGTTTGATTTTAAAAGATTAAGAGATTTTGCAAAATATCAGGAAAGCTGAAATACGGTTTTGTCCTTTGGGAAATGGTGTCAGTAATGTAACGTGTATGAAAATTGAATATATTAGATTCAAACATGCACAATCGCCATTATGGTCCTAAAAGCCTGATCTGGTGCAGCTGTCCTGCCCGTGGGACAGTGCTGCCATCTAGCTTGCAGTACTTGTGTTTGTTTGTACTTCGCTGATAAATTATACATTAATAAAAACATTAGAGTGCCCTCTAGCAAAAGTATGCATTGATTTTTTGCTAAAAATGTCTGGTGTAAAGAAAGTAGGTTATTATGTCTGGCTGACTACATTAGAAGTAGTTTTTAAATGTCACAGCTCCTTACCTTTAAATCAATCTGGCATCCCAGAATCTTGAAAAATCCACATAAACTCCATATTGTTGTTAACAAAAGAGTCTAACGATCATATTTAGACCATTCCTTTTGTGTATCCACTTCAACTAATGCTCAAGAACATGCTTTGTCGAGTGAAAAGGTATTACTCCAACACCAGAAAATTTTCATCTGTAACATGGCTCATTGAGGCCATTAGGCTTTTTCACACAGAGCAAGTGCTCTTCTTTTGTCAGCTAGGATCTTTGGAAGAAAAGAAGCCATCTTGGAGGATTCTACCATAAGGATTGGCTATACTAACACTGTGTTCGACAGACCTTGGAACTTGGATTTTTCTGACTTTGAACATAGAAAAATGCATTGGAATGGCATTTGAAGTTGGAGCTCTGACTGGGAAACTCTGACCAAAATTATCTACCCCGACTTCACTAGTATGACATCACTCAACATGGCAGCGCCCATGGAAGCGAGCTTTCTGAATGGAAATGATCAGATAACGGGCAAATAAAGTATTTTTCTTTCATGACATTGAAATAAAAAGGTCAAAATATATCTCCAAGTTAACTATCTACAGTGTATAATAACTGTTTGCCATTGATACGGAAGTGTAAATAATTTCAGAATATTACTTATCTGCACAAATGTTTAATGCCCACTGTGATTAATATTTATTGTAAAACACAACCAAACAGTCCTGTAATCATACTTTATTATTAAGTTTATTTAATCTTACAGTATTTATTGGCGTTCAGCCATGCTTTTTTGTCTACATTTGGCCGGAACAGTTTGAAGTTGGAAGTTGGAAATTCCGACTGGGAAAAATCTGACTTCTGAGGTAGCTCGAACGCAGTGTTAGTCCCGAAATGCCCAACCAGGCAGTCTCCTTCGAAATAAGTACAGCCCATCTTGACTGATGGGAAAAACTGAAGGCAGACTTCCTGTGATTGACTGATCATTTAGCCAATGAGATAAGCTTTCTAATGATATATGGTGTGGCTGGGGAACGTTTCATCTCTGCCCCACACACACAGACAAGGGCCAGCTGTGGGCCATTAGCATAACAAAGGGAGGGGGAGAGGAGGCCCCAGAGTGTGAAAATTCACATTTACAGTCAAAACAGCTCACTAAACAGAGACTTTATGATGCACAAAGCAAACTAAAATAAATACTCATTTTATCGAAAATATCAGTTGTTTACCTAGTGTTTTTTTAAGGTCTCCCAGTAGCTTTTTTTTTTTTTTTTTTTTAGCTCCGCCTGGATAATTACTTAGTAAATTCAGCCTACAGAACTCATTTTGGTGATATTACAATAATATTTTAGCCAGGAATTGGTCAGACTTGTAGCTATTCATCCAGTGCAACCACAGCTCCACCAGACAAAGCCAAAGGCAGCTTTTGGCAGTAAATAAGGTGTATTTTTTCCAGGTGAGATGAAAATTTACATTTATTTCCTGTGGTTTACTTGTATTACTCTGAAACTGTAATACTTCTAGAGCAAATGTGATGTTTTCTAAGGAGCTAGAGACTCTGAGCTTTCAGAAGAGCCCAAACTTATGTCTGTACACAAAAGAACTGGGGAGATGTAGCCATTTACATTGGGTATGTCATTTTTGGACTTGTCCAAAAGGTGGTGCTCCAGAATTAATACAATATTCTTCATTATAAATGATAATATCATCTTAACAATTTGAGTGAAAAGTTGAATCTTTGAAAAATACACGAATGTCAGAATGTCTTAGTATTTGGTATGCCCCCTTTTTGCTTTAATGACAGCATCACTCCAGCTGGAATGGACTCCACAAGTTTGTACAAAAAATGATGAGCCAAGTTGTCCCAGCATGATTTGACAATGTTCCAAAGAGCTTCTTGTGATGTCAGACTTTCTTATTATTTCCAGATTTACACNATGATTTGACAATGTTCCAAAGAGCTTCTTGTGATGTCAGACTTTCTTATTATTTCCAGATTTACACAGAAAACATCACAGATTTTAAATGTTGTCTCAGACTTTTGGATTCCACTGTATAACCCGCATACATGTTATTTTACTGACAACCAATTCCCAAAATGTACTACTTTAGTGGTAAATTTGAGTTTTTATTTCCTACATTCCAGACTGCCATTGGTTTCAGTTCATTCCATTATGCTATTAAAATCAACTTGAAGAGATTTGAAACATGCTTGAGCTACGTAATCCATCACAGGAAATAACATGTCTGTTAGGTTTTTTTTTTTTTTTTTTNGTTTTTTTTTTTTTTTTGGTCAGAGTAACTCTATATAATTGATCCAACATGGAGCTGCACCGAAGACTATGTATGTCTCCGCCAGGGAATATCGTCCCAGGAGAAGACAGTTTATAATAACAAATTAAAAACAACTGTCACTTCTACAATCATGCATAAGTTTGAGAAGAAAAATATTGAATTTTAAGGTGGGTGTATCACCTGAATGTTTAATTTTGAAAGATTAGGAGATTAGAAAAAAATGACAGGAAACTAAAATAAAGTTTTATGTTGTGGAAATTGGTTGTCAGTAGTATAACATATATGTAGTTTGTATATATTGGGCTCAAACATGCAGGATCATATGGTCCTTTAAGGCCTAATACTGTCAGGCTGATTCATCAATAGGGGAAGTCGTGCCAGTCAGTTGAAGAAATGAAACAACGTTGAGTCCCAAATGTTTTTTTTTTGTTTGTTTGTTTTTTGTTTTGAACTTTTACTATGTGAAAGTGTTCAGTCAGTTCTGCAAAAACATATCCTGGAAAATAAATGTTATGAGTACATTTTAACATAACTTCAACACAAAACCAAAAAAAAAAAAAAAAAAAAAAAAAAAAAAAAAAAAAAAAAAGAATTTAACTTTGATACTGGTAATAATTTTGCATGCAGCACTTTCAGAAACTTGTTTTTTTTTCCTCAGCCTCACGATGGATTTTCTGGGCTTTTATGTCCTATAATATCACAAACAGTACATGGAAATAAGAAACCACATTCACTCATACTAGTAAATTTTTACAACATTTACGAAAAAAGAAAATGACAGCAGCAGAATCCAGTAATGAATGGACGTTTCTCCCTCCAGCAGGAAGTTATATCTTCATATCTAACATGAGTTATAACCTGCTATTCCAGCAGAGTGTGCAACACTTCCACACACACGAGAGGGAAACCCCATTCGTTCACGCACACGCATACACATACATATGAATGTTATGCGAGTGTGTGTGTGTGTGTGTGTGTNGAGAGAGAGAGAGAGAGAGAGAGAGAGAGAGAGAGAGAGTGGCATGAGTGGACAGAAAGGAATCTTATGACGAGAGACGCACAGATAGTGTATTTGAATCTAATCTTAGCGGAGAAGGCAGACCTTAGGACCCGGGGGAAATCACAGCCTCGTAAAGCTGAACCACTGCAGGAAACACAGGACCAGCACTTGGGCGTTTTGCACTTCAAAATAAAAGCCCAAAATTTGTTCAGGGAGTACAATATGCTTTGTGTGGGATCATTATATTAAAGGTAGGGTGAAATTTAAGCTATTAAATACACAAAAGATGGCGTTGTATATATCATAACATAAATTTATTCTGTTTCTATATTTTCGTTTGCTTTGTGATTGTGTGCTTTCTTCCAAACACCAAATCTCTCTATTTGGATTGCTGAAGTTTAACACTGTTTCACATCAGTGATTTATGATAGCACAACTGCCTCGATGACCGACAATCACTGTTTGAAGGTGGGTGTGCTATAATGCTTAAAATGCACAGCTAGTAGAGTCTAGAAGCAGTTTAGTGAAGTTAAAACCCGACATTATGAAGAATATGAAGAGTGAAAATTAGAAAAACAGAAAAACAGTTGAAGAAGAAATCCCAAACTCCCTGAGCTTAAAAACTAGTAACAAAGCAGGTCTTTTTTTTTTTCTCAATGACTTCTTCTTAAACCGTTTCCCGCTGCAACAACCCATTATCCTTGTTTCTTATTTTGAATCTCACAACCGGATGTCCTACACGCGTAAACCCCTCTTGGCTTGACGCTTGGTGTGTGGCACCCAGTGTGGTGAGCACTGCTCTCCATTCCTCTCAGAGTCTACTGTCAGTATGTCAGAGACCGTCTGAGCGCGCACACGCATATACACACTCTGTCCTTCACGCACACAAGCGCGCGTACGCTGACGGAGCCGAGAGGAGAGGAAAGGAGAGAGCTCCTGTTCATTTGTCTCCAACTTCTCCCTTTCCTTCTGTTTCCACCAATGCGAGGATATTATTACTCTTATCAGTGTTGTTATTACTGCACTCCTGAACTCCGGAAAGCCTGTTTAAGGACCAGACGGGAGTATGTCAAAATAACCCGCACGATTTAAGCAAAACAAAGAAAAAGAAGAGAAGAAATGGATAAACGGAGTTATTTTCTGGTTTTGCCTGCAGTCTTCATCTTCTCTGTAGTTTTGGGATTTACTGACGGACAATTCTTTCCAGGTAAAGACACTTGTTTGTTTGATTGGTAATTGTTGTTGTTGTTGTTGTTTTTATTATTATTATTTTGTAATTTCCCAATTCCTATGCGATTTTTGTGCGTTTGGGTTATTTTGGAATCATTTTGCGCCAATGTGGGTCACATAAGAAACATTAGACTTTCATGGTGAATGTTTACGTTTCAAGCGCTTTCGGCTGCACTGTGCAGATGGATATGTACGCTGATATATATATGTATATATATATGTGTGTGTGTGTGTGTATATGTATTATATGAATGACGGTAGTCCGCGCGTAAACTCCGAACTATAAAAACACATTTGATCATGTATGGAGCGGAATTTCTGCACGTGAGCGTGCGCGCGTTGCTGTTTGGATTCCAGGTGGTCGTGGAACTCAGAGTGTTTTGGGCTTCTGAGGAGGAAATTGCAGTAATCAGTTTGTTTCTGAAACTACAGGCGAGTTTGATGCGTGGATTTCTGTCCCGTTTAATGTGCCACCTGCTTCACGTTGCGTTGTGCGTACTGGAGCTTTGGTTTGAAGTGGAAGAGCTTCCTGCACACTTAAAATGCGCGGTTCTCTGGGTTTAATAAAGTAAGTAATAAGTTTAGTGTTTCGTTTTTATTTAGAGATTAAATTCTGCTGGGAACTCGCTCAGTTTTTGGAAGCAGCGGATCCGGTGCGTCGCGGCTCTGACAGTGCGCAAAGCAGCAGCCTGTCTGTTAAGTGTTGAACCGACTGATTTATTCAGGGATTATTTTTGTCGACACACCAGAACGGAAACACAAACAAAATCATGTTGCAGTGTCACTGGCATGACATATTTTACTGTGATAGATTTCCTTTCCCTATTGGTTCTCTACGATGTTTCCAGTTCTTCGTGGTATTACGCAGGAATAATCCTAAATGAATTGATTTACGCTCGGCTCTTCAGGTTTTCTCCAACAAGCCGTTTGTCAGGGAATCAACGTTTCGCCGAAAGTGTAATATTTTAATTAATAAACTCAACTTCTCGCAGACTTGCAGCTTTGAGCTCCTCGCACAGTCCGCAGCGCTTCTGCACCGCAGCGAGAGCAAACACTTGCCTGGCACTTGTTACACGCTGGGGAGTTCTGGACAGTTTTGAGTTTCTTGTTTGTTTGTTTGTTTGTTTTTTAAATTGGAGATTATGCAAACAATTCACCATAAATCTTTTTTTTTTTTTTTTTTTTTTTTACAGATATACTATTACGGTATGCCCCGTGCAGCGAAAGCATTTACTCTCACATTAATTCAAAATGTTCGCTGCCTGCGCTTTCTGAAGCGATATAGACAAAATCAAACCATCAATAAGTAAAATAAATAATTAAATGAATGCCATATCAGTCAGATGTGAGGAAGATAACAACAGTCGGTCTTTGGAAGCGTAATCTTTTGTATAATGTAACGTCGAAAATCCACGTGCCACTAAAAGTGGTATTATAGTCCGGTTTTCCTCATCATCTTTATGGTTTTAACAATGTAATAAGACTCCCGTGAAAAGGCAGAAAATATTGCATCAGAGATCTTTACTCTCACTCCGCTAAGCAAAGAGAGACCATTTCCAATAATTTCAGCCTGCACACACCGAAGCTTTCAGCCCCACGCTGCAGCAGCGGCCCGTCGGGTCTGTGTCCACGGCACCTTCTGCTTGATATTCATGGCTCGTGTCACTACAAAAAGCGACTAGTTTAAAAGGAAGACTGGCTCCTAACACTCAGTCATCTCTTCCTCTCTCCCCTCTTGTCCGTCTCTGACTCTGCGCTGCGGCGCGGAGCTGCAGCCGGGCCGTTTCTCCGTGCGTAACGGCGCTGCTGGGGAAAGCGCGTCATTGCGCCTTAGGTGACAAGGTGAAACACAGAATCCAAAAGGTTAAATATGTACAAAGAGGTCCCACTCGCACCCTGACAGGCTAGATCACACTTTAAACTCGGCGTATCCACCCGCTCAGGCATTACGCCGACGGTAAACTGAGTTTGAAACAATATGAAAGTCGTAGGATGTCGTTTGTTCTTCTTTTTAGTCTCATTTAGTCCTCATAATAGACACCACATCAGTCCAATTAGCACCAGAGTTTTATGAAGCCGAAACAGTCTGAAAAAAGCTTTCTGACTTATGAATATGTCTGTTTCTGGTTAAGACTTAGTTTTGCTGCTATGCCTTTATCACAGATTATCCATCTGAACTATACAGCAGGGTTACCTGAACATTGAAATTTGAGAGCGAGAGAGAGAGAGAGAGAGAGAGAGAGAGAGATCTTTTTCTGCTGTTTGCTGCGGTGCCGTTAGGGGGCGACATTGATACATCAAATCTGTGGTCCCCTCACTCACACACACACACACAGAGCGACCACACAGAGCGCAGACTGTTCCTCCTAATCTTCCCTCTCATTCCTCCTCCAGTAGCACCAGGTGTTGTTTCATTAAAATGTTTCAGAAGCAAAAAAAAAACAAAATAAAAGTGAGCATGAAAACAATGATATCATCATGTTTGCTTCTCTGTCTCTCTGACACTCAGTACAAGTCTCAACCATCCTGATGTCAGAAGTGTGTGTGTGTGTGTGTGTGTGTGTGGG
>VXCM01001011.1:66037-93655 GCA_014773175.1 Lucifuga dentata
TATATATATATATATATATATAGTGCCTTTACTGTTGAAATAATATGGTTTACATATCATGTGTACTCATCATGTGGCACAATTGAATGAACCAAAAATGAAGTACTGCGTGGTTACCAAGGAATGAGACAGTAAGAAAGTTGTCATCTATCTATCTGTCCATCCACCCATCCATCCATCCCTTTTTCTTTCTTTTTTACTGCCCTGTGAGTCTTGTAGAATTGTGTGGAGCAAAGGCATATGTTATTTTGGGCTACCATTTTTAAATGTGAGTGTGTGTGTGTGTGTGTGTGTGTGTGTGTGTGTGTGTGTATGTATGTGTGTGTGTGTGTGTGTGTGTGTTGGGTGCAGCTGTGCTTTTGGCTCATGCCTTTAAGCTCCAATGACTGCTAATTGTTAAATGTCTGGTTTGATCTGGAGGTGACAACTCAGGCGTTTCGGTGTGTATGTGTGGGTGTGTGTGAGTGGGTGGATGGGTGTAAGCATTTTCAGGAAAACCAATTTACAATTTATATTCCAGTTAATTAGATTTCTTTGGCCACGAGGACAGGAAAGACGAGTGAAAGAAAGAAAGCAAGACTGCTAGAGGAGAAAAGGAGAAAGAGGAAATGACCATATTTGCTCTCTCTCTCCCTCTCTCCCCCTCCCTCCCTCCCTCTCTCCTTTCCCTTTCCGTGACTCTTTTGCCTGGTGTGTGGAGATGTTGGAAGGGCGTGGAAGAGTCTTTGGGTTTGATCAAATCAACAACCTTCAAGTCCCCAATTATAGAGCCCTTTATGTGATTAGTGTAGCACTTTGTGTGTGTGTGTGTGTGTGTGTGTGTGTGTGTGTGAATGTGCTTCTCTTGAATCATGAGAGAAAAAGAGAGAACATGTTATACTGAAAGAGAAGAACAGAACATTACAAAGGTGAAGGAGAGGAGAGCAAACATGTTTTGTATGAGCTGAGAAGAAGGGAAAGAAGGAAAAAGGAAAAGCGGGGTGGAAGTGAAGGATGGGATAAAAGGAAGCAACAATGAAAGGCAAAGTGCAGAGTTAAGAGGAGAATAGAGGGGAAGATGAGGAGTAAAGAAGGGCAAGATGGGAAAAGAGTAAAGGTGAAAGGAAAACAACAGTGGAGGAAAGTAGGAAAGGGACGAGGACAGAAAAGGAATTGAATGAGGAGCAAAGGATAAGTGGAAGGAAGAAATGACAAAGTGTGACAGGACAAGCTGTGGAAAAAACATGCTAAGTTGATTATGTCTCACTGTTATTGACTGTCGGAGTGACTGTAATTATTTTCTCTCTCTCTCTCTCTCTCTCTCTCTCTCTCTGTGTGTGTGTGTGTTTGAGTGAGTTAGCTTTATGACAGGCCGTCTCACTTTCTGCCCCTCTCTGTTTAGTATACTGTCCATCCTCTCCATTATGCTCTCCATCCCTTCCTTCATTGTGTATGTGTATGTGTGTGTGTGTATAGTATAATTGTATGTGTGTGTGTGTTCCTAATCCATGGCACTTATTCTGTTGGCCTGACTAACTGACAGCTTAATACCAGGGCATGCTGAGTCCCAGGGTGGTGTGTGTGTGTGTGTGTGTGTGTGTGTGTGTGTTGACAGAGAGAAACCACTCTCAATCACTACCTTTGCATGCATACAGCACCTGGATTTTTTCTTGTTTGTACTGTGATTAAGGCCAAAATGTGAGTAAGACGTATGCATGGATGAAATAAATAGGATTCCACGCTTCGCTGAATATACATGACACGTTGTGGAATTGCAGTGTGAGGAGATTGCACCAGTTGAGAAAAAGCATGCAGACGCAGCTTACTCCAATGATAACGTTTTACACGCCTGAATACATCAATTTACAATCGCATAATCTAGGTTTTTTGCCTCTGAGTAAGCAAACTCCAGTTTGTGCCAATTTCAATCCAATTATGGTGTTTACATGACATTTGAAAAGAAAATCTATTTAATGGCATAATACTAGTGTAATTGAAGTTTTAACGTGCGTCTAAACGTAGTCAGTGACATATACTTTGAGAAAAAATAGCTAGATGTGTGTGTGAGACATTCAAATGAGGGACTGAAATATACAATAATATTACTTGTTAAAAGATGTAACATGATTTGTTCCATTTCTTAAAGAGGTGTATGAAAATTTATATTTAGCTTTGGTAGATATAAAGTAGCTTTGGCTATCCACCAAAGCTAACAGCTTTGGTGGATAGCCAAAGCTACCTTATGCCTGGATTTTTCATAGGAGATCTGGGCTAAGCCCTGGACCTCCACTAACCCTAGATCTGCCCCTGCTTGGATCCAAATTCAAAGAAAGTTTTATAGCCATTGTTACAAAAACGTTTATTTTGCTCTCTACAGTGGAGTTCCCCATCTCTATATAGCACAATACAACACATAATGGGTTTGGGTTTGGGTTACAGTTGAACTGGGGAACATGGGACCCTGCGAACATAGATACGTTCCCTCTGCAGTCTTTGATTGAAATGCTGTTTGTTTGGAAGCTCATGGCCATCATGGTTATCAAAGTTATTGTTTTAAAAGAACAATAAAGTTATTTCTCTGCAGGAGACAAAGAGCAGCTTCTTCTCCAGTGATGGATTATAGCTTCACACTGATGATGGTGTCTGCCACAGGGCTCCGTGATGCTTCAAACCTGAACGAGATATACTGTGTGTGTGTGTGTGTATAAGCGATAATACGGCATGAAAAACAGAATATATAAGACAAGAAAAATGGCTATTTAGTGGCCCTGAGGGGGGATTTGTTCATCACATCCAACAGTGTACTCAAAACACCCAGAAACCCACCTATTAATATGTTTATGTATTCATACATTACATTACTTATATAGATGAATCATTCTTAAGGGACCATACCAGCGATCTTGCATGTTTGAGCCCAATATATACAACCCACGTACATATTACGTTACTGACAATCAATTTCTAAAACATAAAACTGCATTTTAGTTTTCCTGTTATTTTTCTCAAATCCTCCAGTCTTTCAAAATTAAATGTTTAAATGATGCACCTACCTTAAAATTTGTCCTGTAAGTCTTATGCATGATTGTAGAAGGTTTTAACATTTTAATTTCTTGGTAAAAGCCATCTTCTCCCAGGACTATATTTCCTGGCGGGGACATACATTGTCTTCTGTGGATCAGTTCAGTAAAGTTACTTTGACAAAAAAATTCCTAATAGACATCACGTTAATCATGGATTATGTATCTCAAGCATGTTTCAAGTAGCTACAAGTTGATTTTCATAGCTTACTGGAATAAACTGAAAACAGTGGCGGTCTGGAAGGCAGGGAAAAATTATGAAATATACCGCTAAAGTTGTATGTTTTGGAAAATGGCTGTCAGTAATGTCACATGTATGCAGATTGCATATATTGGGCTCAAACATGTACAATGGCAGTATGGTCCTTTAAATGTTACAAAGCAGCCTGAGGAAATTTTTTGAATGTTTTGAATGTTTTGAAGTGCAAATGACATGTCCTTTGCAAGAAAAATAAGAAAAAGCAGTTTGCACGAGCAGCTAGAAACAGGAAGCAGATTGACATGGAAGTAGTACGATGGACAAACTTGGAACCATGGTTCTTTGAGTGTAAAATATATATATTTTTTAACCAAATCATTCTGAGAAAAGATTTTGGATCCATCCTGCACCTTTAGCAACCTCTCTGCACATTCTCTGGATGTCTTTAGATGATATAAAGACATTTCAACTTTTTTACCCATTAAAACTTGATTTATCCTGAAGGGAACTGTTAAACAACTGACACTGCTACAGCAGAAACCAGCATCAATACTTCACTCATGCATCTGTTCAGCAGTAATAAGTAAAAGACACGCCCTGTGGACATTGATGCATTCATTACAATAGGTTAAACAATTAATTACAGTTAATTCAGTCCTTCCATAAATTATACAGGCAGATTTATACTACAGCTCATAAATTATTCACCAGCACATAAATGATATAGCAGTACGTCCAGAAACCAAACCTTGGAACTGCATAATGGGCCTCTTAGACTGGACATGACAGCAACATGCCAGCAAGCATGAATGAGATAGAAAATCTGTGGGGGTTTTTTTAATTTAAAAAAAAAAAAAAAAAAAAAAANTTTTTTTTTTTTTTTTTTTTTTTTAATCTCAGGCTGTTTACATCAGCTTGGTACAGATGTACAAGTCCCATGTTTTTTGTATTTTATGCTTAGTGCACTAGTGCTGCCCTTTGGCTACACCTCCAAGAGGAATCACTTTGCTAAATAGAATTTGGGTCACATTCTAGTTCTCAGAAGTTAGAAAAAAATGATGCTGGTGAATGTTTAGTTGAGGAAAATGTCGAAGACAGAAGAATAGAGCATGCTCATAATCATGCCATCTTCCACTGGAGACCGAAAAAGGTTTTTCATAAGGGTCTTAGGTTGACCATGAGCAATCACATAGTGGGATGACTGCACATGTCTTTATAAAAGCCAGTCACTCAATCTGATCTCATCTATGTTGACAGTATCTTCTTTTTTATTCCATTATTCCTTGTGAAATATGACTCACAAGCTTTGGTGGGTTCTCAGAAATGCTAGAGGCCATTGGTCAGTCTGTGTGTGATAGTATAACAGAGAGACCCTTGAACAGCTGCGTATATGGAGAAAATTAATAGGAAATATTCTTGCAGATAGGTTAAGCATGTTTCAGATTTATTGTCTTTATTAAAGGGACTTTTGAAAAGACTACCACTTCATTCTGTTTGAATGGTTGTGACAGGTCAACCTAGCTATCAACTAAAAGCGTGAGTCAGGTGGTCCAGAGGCTAGACGAACGGACTGGTGGCTCCTTTCAGCAGCCCATTTTTAAAGCAGCTTGACAAAGAACTGCTGAAAAAATGAGGACATATGTTCAGCCTGCTTTCTCCAAGTGAATAAAGGTTTAATTTCTCTTTTAATATTTCCAGTTACAAAATGAACTAGCTGAAAAATAAAGTCACGATTGAGCTGATCAGAATGTCAGTAGTGTAAAACACACAAGGTGTGAAAAAACTTCCTTTCCTCCAATTAAAATAACACTGCTGATCCATGCAAGCCTTAACAAAGCTTAACAAGGTTTCAAAGTAATTAATCCATATTCAATACATGAAATTAGGAGAGAGAGAGAGAGAGAGAGAGAGAGAGAGAGAGAGAGAGAGAGGGACTGTGTAAATGGCTGAATCAACAACCTGGAGGGCAGAGAGGAGCAAAGACAAAGAGAATGGATGGCATATGGAAAATAAAGGAGGAACTGAGACAAATAAGTGTGGGTAGAGAGGGGAAGGGAATAATGAGAGTTATGGAGTTGAGCCGGAGGAGAGAGAGAGGATAGAGAGATGATACCGGATGATATCAGAGCATCATTCACTTGGTTCTCACGATGGCTAAATTTGATCTGTCAGACTCAGGGTAGGAAGCTCGAAACAAAAGATGGATTAGACACGCCAACAGAAACAACTGGTCCTTGGAAAAGTAAACCATTTTATAGGGTCCTGGAAATGGGCGATTATTTTCTATCATGACAAAGTGAACAAGACTGCAGAAAGTCCAAATGAAGTCTGCAGTAACTGGATGTAACATTTGAAATCCGCAAAACAAGTTAAAACCAGATAGATGACTCGGCTTGTTCGCCAGGTGACTGTCTTTGATTAAGACATTTATCAATTCTCACCATCATTTTTTTAAAGGACCAAACCGGTGATCATGCATGTTTGAGCCCAATATATACAACTCACATACATGTTATGTTACTGACAACCAATTTAGAATGAATTAAAACAATTTTTTCTACCTTCCAGACCATCTTTGGTTTCAGTTCGTTCTGGTATGTAATTAAAATGAACTTGTTGATGCTTGAAACATTCTTGGGATAGGTAATCCCAAATCAGGAACAAGATGTGTATTCAGGTTTTTTTTTTTTTTTTTTGAAGTTACGTAATTTTAGCATTTAG
Source organism: Lucifuga dentata (assembly GCA_014773175.1). Taxonomy (NCBI): domain Eukaryota; kingdom Metazoa; phylum Chordata; class Actinopteri; order Ophidiiformes; family Bythitidae; genus Lucifuga; species Lucifuga dentata. The sequence goes on from VXCM01001011.1 coordinate 72,017, forward strand.
GCACAATAAAGAGCAGGGAGTGAATGTATGTCTCCACCAAGTAATGTAGTCCCAAAAAAAGACCTGTGTTTGTTGGAAAATTGAAAAGACTGTGACTTCATAAGGCTGCATAACTATTAGCAGGCGAAACATCAATCTTTAAGGTGGGTGTATCACTTGAATATTTGATTTTGAAAGATTAAGAGATTTTGCAAAATATCAGGAAAGCTGAAAGTTTTATCCTTTGGGAAATGATTGTCAGTAGTGTAACATGTATGAAAATTGAATGTAATAAGCTCAAACATGCAAAATGGGTGGTATGGTCTTTTAATAATGAGGTGAGGTGTAGCTAATGGTGATGAGAGAAGAAAAATAACATATACTAATGTAGCATGTACTAATGGTGGAGAGAATTAAGTTCTTATTGCGGAGGAAACTGGACAAAGTAGAGGAGGAAGAGAGAGAAAACATAACAGGAGGATGTACTTGTGTAGTTGAGAAAGAAGGATTAAATTAAAGAAAGACGGAGGAAGAGAGACAACAAAAAAAGATAAGAGCAAATATAATGTTTGCCTGGCATTTGGATGTCTCCTCTCACTATTTACATAAATACACACACGCACACAAGCCAGTACACACAAGCTCAGGACAGAGCACACATATCATCCTTTGACAGTGAAGTCTGAAGGTGCCAAGTATCTGTACACACACACACACACACACACACACACACACACACACACACACAACACAAACACAAATGCATGCACTTGATTTAATACTGTGTACACAATTGTAATCCGGCATCTGCTCTCTCTCTCTCTCTCCCCCCCCCCCCCCNCCCCCCCCAGTTCTTCCTTCCATTTATTCATCCATTCATCCAAACTTTCAATATTTCATCCAATCATCTGTTCACTTCTAATTTGATCATTTCCATCCGTCGGTCAAACGGAATTGCTGTTCAGTAGTACTCAACGAGCAAAGCGACAAGGAGAACACTTCTTGTGTATGTTTGTGTGTGTGTGTGTGTGTGNGGGGGGGGGGGGGGTCTGGCTCAAATTGGCTGCTGATTAACAGGTAATTGCTTCTGTCATCGCAGGCTACCGGAAACGCTGCCTGGTTAAGTGGTACGGACAGACAGACGGGTAGACAGACAGGCGGATGGACAGATAGACAGAAATCTCATTTCCTCAGCTGGGAAGCATTGCAACGGCTGCTTTAAGTGTTGCTCAGAGAGGAAGAAGGAGGGGAGGAAGGAGTNTGGGAAGCATTGCAACGGCTGCTTTAAGTGTTGCTCAGAGAGGAAGAAGGAGGGGAGGAAGGAGTGACAGTAAGAGATGGATAGATAAATAAGTGAGGGAGACTGAGAGAAAAAAGGGAGGAAGAAATGAAGCCGCGAGGAAGAAGAGGGAGGGAGATGAGAGAATGAGCTGGGTGATGGAGAAAGAGAGAGAGAGAGAGAGAGAGAAGGGGCAGAGCGATCAGCCGTGGAGGATAAAGGGCAGAAATGACAAATGATGGGAGAAGCAGTGGGAGAGAGAGTGAGAGGGGAGGGATAAACACTGGTGACTGTTGAGGAGAAGGAGGAGGAGGAGGAAAATGTGCAAGAGGAGAAAGTTTAAGAGGGAGAAGTAGAAAATAAAAATGAGACGCAGAGAAAAGATGGACAGAGACAGAGAAAGACATAGAGGACACTGCTGAAATACAGATGGAGGGAGGGATGATCTATATTTAATCAGCTCTGCCCTTTGTTCTGTTTGAACTGTCTGTTTATTACAAAGCGCACTATAAATAAATTTACATCAATTTTAACTTTACGGAAAGCAAAAGAGCAAAAGTCTTTCCAACTGTAAACAACACAACACCTGTCATGCATATTATTAGATAAAAGCTGTGGACGAGAATAAAATTAGTTTCACCCTGACGGAGAAGCAGAAAGACACAAACATGGATTCTGTAGCAAATATCGGCAGTATTCGCTGTGACAAGTTGTACTCAGATCACACAGGTACTGTCATGATTCAGTACTACTTCAATCTAAAATTATCTTCTACTTTTATTTTTCTCTCATGTTAATTTTCTTTATTTTAGGCAAAACGTGAAATTAAAAGACAAGTTGGACAGCGGGGGAAAAAAAGCCTCAGCATGGTTTAAAAGTTAACTTTGTCTTTTTATTTTTCAAAATGCTGAACTGACCTGAGCAAAAAAAAAATAAAAAAGATTGAACAATAGTTTGAATGTAAAAGAAAAGTTAGGTTTATGAATAAATAAAGACAGAAGTCTCAGAAAAATGGTAAAAAATGATTAACTTTAATGGGTATTAGATTTGCAGGGCCCAGCGGTTTAAATGTCATAGAAATACGCCTTTTGGGTTTTGAGACAATTTGCTCAGCGTAAGTTAGAAATGACTCCGTTCATAGATGTAATTTATCTTATTGTAGATGTAGACTATAATATCCTATTGTGGTATTCATAAATTCATAACTGCGTTTATGGAGGCAGCAAATGCAGAAATCCTATTATCAGACTCTTGCTTTCTCACCATGAGGATCAGTTCAGAATCTTTATATTTTATTACTTTTTTTTTAACCTTTCATCTAGTTCAGAAAATGAACTGGCAAGTAGTTAAAAAGATCAGAGGTTTGAATTTACAAATTCTCTGAAGCACTTACAATCTCTGACACACACACAGAGAGAGAGAGAGAGAGAGAGAGAGAGAGAGAGAGAATAGCCTGCAGAGGCTGTTAGTACAACTTGGAGATAATTGCAGAACAGATGCTGGATGGGGACTTTGTTGATGGCTACCGCTGTGTTATGAATTATGACTAATTATGACTACACTTAAAGCTCTCCAGTTGTATGCAATGAGATAATGGTCCATTAAAACACTCTTAACGTGCATGGACCCACGTGAAACAGGTGCACAACCCATTTCAGCTCCCAAAGTGGGGGTNCTCTTAACGTGCATGGACCCACGTGAAACAGGTGCACAACCCATTTCAGCTCCCAAAGTGGGGGTTTAAAACCGTCTCAACGTTTCAGGGCCCAGATTCGAGTCCCAGTTAGCGTCGCGATTGTTCAAGTGAAATATGTCGGCTTTCAAAATTCACCTCCGTGACTTTTCCTTGACCCACTTATTCTACACGCTGACACAAAACCATATAAGGAAATACTGTGCACACTTTGCTTTCTCTTTGACCCTCCAAAAATCTATTGGCCAAACTCCCACCTGCCACTTCTTTCTTCTTTGGGAACATCGCTGCAATTTATTATCCAATTTCTCACAGCAAGTAGTCTTGTTTATTGCAGTTTGTGACGTCCTTCTTTCGTGACCTTGCCAAGGAGGTTATATGATCGCCACCATTTGTTTCTTTGTTTGCTAGCACAATGTTGTGAAAAGTTATAGATGGATCTGGATGAGATTTGGGGGGATAAATAGATAATGTTGAGAGGAAGAAACGATTTAATTTTGGAGGTGATCAGGATCATATTGTGGATTCAGGATCCAGAAAAATTTTTACCCTCTAAAAATCAATGCTAATGAGCAAATTTCAATGAAATTTGGCATGGTGGCTGTATAGCCACACACACACACACACACACACACACACATACGCGCACACACACACACACACACACACATACGCGCACACACACACACACACACACACAGACATCATCACTGTCAGGCAGAAACCTTGTATCTCCAAAACTATTACTTTTCAGTTTCAGGAAATGAAAAAAACCCTGTGTTTTTAAAATAATTGAACACCGCTTCATCAAAGTTGGTATTGTGTCTTTATATATGGTCAGAAACTTGCATGTGTCATTAAATTATTAATATTTTACCAAAATCAAGCTCAAATGGAGTTATGAGGATTTTAATGAGTGAATGTGGATATATGTGTTTTAGTCATTGATTAGAACGACTGCATCCAAGGCAGTCAGTTCCACATAACGTTACCATCAACTTTTAGAAATTTAGTCACAAGCTCTTTTTAATACTTTTCATTGGTTAAATATTTGTAAAACCCACAGACAGACATGAAGGGTGACCAGTATAATTGATTGATAAAAATGACTAAATATGGAGATACGAGGTTTCCACCTGACAGTGACATATATATATATAGGAAAAAGAGGATCTGCTTTGGTGGTGATCCAATTCATATTCTAGAGTGTTTTTTTTTTTTTTTTTTTTNGCCTTCTTGTTTTTTTTTTTTTATTTGTGTCTTTTCTCTCTCTGTAAAACACACATTCAGTGCTTTATGGAGTTGGAGTTTATTGTTTACTTCCCCTCTAGTTTAAGTTACGCTTTAAAGACATTTCAGCTGCATATCATGTTTATTGTCATACATGCTTGTGAATGAAAGTTAGAATAGTTTTTGTTTTTGTTTTTTTTTTCCACTACTGTGAACTAATGCAGGCTGCTGCTCTCTGAGAGCCAGTCTCATTCTGTCAGGCTGTCAGTCTGCAGCCAAGAATAGCATGACTGACAATGGAGTAACAAAACCCAAAGAAACGCAATACTACCAGCCAGCCAACTGTGACGAGAACAAGAGGTGTGTGTGTGTGTGTGTGTGTGTGTGTGTGTGTGTGTGTGTTTGTATATTTCAGCACAGATATTAAGTATGCCATGAGAGCAGTGCTTTCTTTTTTCTAAAGATTAGAGGAAAGAGATATCAAGAGAAAGGAGAAAAGAGGGTGATGAGAAAGACTTTATAGATAAATAACAGAAGCAGAGAGAGAGAGAGAGAGAGAGAGAGAGAGAGAGAGAGAGAGAGCAACAACCAGAGATGTAAAATGACAGAGAGAAAGGAAGAGAATGAAAGACAAGTGAGGAGAGAGAGAGAAAGATTCTGTATAACAAAATGTATGTCAAAGATGGAAATGTAGACATGAAATTTATTGAGATAACAAATGAGAGTAAGAGACATCAACATCAGTGTGTGTGTGTGTGTGTGTGAGAGAGAGAGAGAAAGAGAGAGAGAGAGAGAGAGAGAGAGAGAGTAGGTGAAATAGGCAGTAGAGAAAACAAAAGTTATCAAAGAGAGAGAGAGAGATGTTGGGTGCCCTGCTTTGTGCACGTCATGTAGTTTTTGGTGGAACAAAACCAGCTGTGGAGGGTTTGACAACATGATTTTTTTTTTTTTTAGATTTGTTTTCACAGCTATGTATCTGACTAAAACCTGATTTGGACAGAACCAGATCAGACACAACACAAAACAGAAGCAAGCAGACAGAAAAAGAAGAGGAAAGATGCACAAAGAGCGCAAGTGACGAGAATGACATACCAAGAGCTGTGAAAGAAAGAAAGAGAGAGAGAGAGAGAGAGAGAGAGAGAGAGAGAGAGAGAGAGAAGAGTGGATATTAGTAGTACATGCTGACAAATAGGAGTGTTCATTTTCCATGGACTATCAGAACTTGTTTTTTATTTTTTTCATTTTTAATGATTAAAGCATCCAACTAAAGTGTGAGTGTATTTTGTGTAAAGACTGGTAGTGTGTTTTTTGTGTTTTTGTGTGTGTGTGTTTCACTGTAATCTACCTTATGTAAAATAAAGAAGACAGCTTCTTCTGCTTTTGCTTCTGGCAAATGGAAACAGGTGGGGGTGTGTGGGGTGGTGGGGGNAGGTTGGGGTGGTATTAAAAAGGAAGAAAAGGAGAGAGAAAATGCAATAAGAGTCGAATGTTTGGTATTAAGGAGAATTAGTGCAAGTGTAAGTCATGGACAGTAATGAACCACTCTGTTACTCAATAGACCACCAGCTTTGGCATTGAGCCCCTGTGTGTGTGTGTGTGTGTGTGTGTGTGTGTGTGTGTGTGTGTGTGTNATGCGTGCGTGCACACGTCAGTGGCAGGATAAGAACAAGGCTCTGGGAAGGTAACAAGGCCCTTGTCTTATCCCTCTTGAGGTCCTATTAACCTTTGCTCAACATTCTCTCTCTCTCTCTCTCTCTCTCTCTCTCTCTCTCTCTCTCGCTCTCTCTTTCTTTTTCTCTTTTCTCTCTCTCCCCTCTCTGTTTCTCTCTCTCTCACTCACATACACACATGCAGAGAGAGAGAGTCTCTTTTTTGGCTCATTCAGAAATACACTTTTGTGCTCTCTTTTGTTTTTCGCTCACTTTCCTTTACACACACACACACACACACACGCGTGTGCTCGCGCGTGCACACACACACACACACACACACACACACTGTGTCCTCACTGAGTTTAAGAGCTACTTAATTGGCTGGCTCAGGCTAATTTGCTGTTGAAAGTTAATGCCACCGTCACGCAAGGCTCCCTGTGGAGAGGGTTACACAGTGTGTGTGTGTGTGTGTGTGTGTGTGTGCGCACATTATATACATGCAGTTCTTTTTAACTGTCCTTTGTGTCAGTTCACATTCAAAAACACTGTATTTTTGCTTTATTCTAAGAGATAATCATACTTGCATTCATTGGAAGCATTTTAGGTATTTCTAAATCACGTGTTAACCCGCCGGCGGGTTTANATGCATGATATTATAACTGTTTAAAACTGCACAAAGGACATTTTTGAGTTCCCCTACATATAGCCATGATGGTGCTGTTTCCATAGAGGTGCAGGACTTGCCTGTACAGTGAACAATGAGCCCACAGTGAGTAAAAATGTGACAGAAGCAAAACTGCTTGGGTTTCAGAGGGTTAAAGAACCATACCAGCCATTTTGTATGTTTGAGCCTAATATGTTCAATTTTCATACATGTTACATTACTGATAATCATTTCCCAAAGTATAAAACCGTATTTCAGCTTTCCTGATATTTTGCAAAATCTCTTTCAAAATCAAATATTCAAGCGATATTACACCCACCTTAAAAATCAATGTTTTGCCTGCTAATAGTTACGCAGCCTTATGAAGTCATGGTCGTTTAAACTTTTTGAAACGCAGGTCTTCTTTTGGGACTTTTTTTCCCAGCTGGGCCGGCGGTAGTGTCTTGCCCACCCAATCAAAAGTTAAGAATTTTTTTTTTCAGCCAATGGGAAAATAGAACAGAAAATACCAGTACCAATTTCTAACTTCTGATTGGGTGGACAGCCTACAGCCCGCCTCCACAGTCGCCCACTGCACACTAAATATGTGTATTTTGTCCTGGACATATGAAGGTACCACACCCCTGCATGTTCAAATTCAGCACTTTTAGATGCTGGAAAATATCAGACATATTTTCTGAATCCACAATGCATCTGCAAGACAACCTCCAAGCTGTGGATTTTCAGAAGCAAGGAATGCTGCAGTCTCTTCTCTTAGTTCATATACACAGCTCAGAGCGGCTCTGACAGCCAGCGGACATTGGAGTGAAGCAGCAAGCCTTCATAGCTGGCACTCATCTTGTTACACAGTACAGAAAACAGTCTGTGACTGATAAAGTTCATTGTATGCTGTCTTGCATAGGGTAGCCACCTTCCGATATAATACTACTGGATAGTCCTGGATTTGTCCCGTATTGATTCAATACAGGACATAGTTTGTCATGTATTTTTGTGCATGTCGTTTCATATATAACACGAGGTCTTCAACGTGTTGAAAATAACATTCAGACCAGTTTTACAAGTGGAGTTGAGAAGTGTGATTTTACTGGTGGAGCCTCAGCCTCTGCGCGCTGCTGTGTAAGAGTGCACGTTATGTCATCATCGCTCCTCACTGATCGCCTCAGGAAGTGAAGTGCCTCACTGTTTTTTATATTTTCATGATGTCTGCAAGTGCGCCACTGAAACGTAAGAGGCAATCAAGATATAGGTCTGAGTGAGAGACAGAATATTAGTGTGATCCCCCCCACCATTCCTGTCCCATATTTTGTCAGAACAAAGGTGGCCACCCTAGTCCTGCAGAACCTGATATAGTTCATCATCAATCTGCTTAGCAACAAGTGTACCTCACGATGTATCATCAATGTGTGGTAACTATGTTGGAGCTTTCTACCTGATCAGCACTGTCACTCTGCTGCTCATGCTGGTCGTAGCAGCGGCTCCATCTGATCTGATGTAAACCAGCAGTTGTGCAGCATTTTCTTTGTTGAAATCTGTTTTGGCCATGTCTCTGCCTCACACAAAGCTATTTTTTAAATATATCTTTTATATTCGGCTGTAAACCACAGACATACTGTATTCAGAGTACTGTTTGCTTTCCATTGCTGCCCACCGGCCGTTGCCCACCACTTCCGCTCGATGATGTCACAAACTCGTTACAAAAAGTCAGTGACACCAATCAAATTGTCCACCTATTATTTCTACCAGCCCACCCTAATGTAGCAGGCTAAAACTAGCCCTGTTCCCCGGTGGATTCATACATTCACTCCATACTTTTTACTGTACTTAAGTGCTAAAATTACCTAACTTCTGATAAAACCTGAATATATGTCTTGTTGGCGATGATGGATTACCTATCCCAAGAACGTTTCAGGTATCAACAAGTNTGAATATATGTCTTGTTGGCGATGATGGATTACCTATCCCAAGAACGTTTCAGGTATCAACAAGTTGATTTTAACAGCATACCAGAATGAACTGAAACCCAATGGTGGTCTGTAAGGTAGGAAAAACATTTTTAATTCACTGTTCCAGTAGTATGCTTTGGAAAATGATTGTCTGTAACCTTACGTGTACGAAAATTGAATATATAAGGCTCAAACATGCAGCATCATAGTGCTGCATGATGTCTCATGAGACATCTCTTTAATATGAGACTTATAGGAGGACACATGGCTTTCAGTCCTCTGCTGTCTGTGTCTTCAGCATAAGCAGGACCAAATAAATGAAGAGAGGAACAAAAGAGAGTAAACTGAAAAAGAGGATATGAAGGAAGGGAGGGGGAGAGGGCAGGAAGGAAGATGCTGATGATAAAGGGAAGGTAATAAAAGGGAAAGTGGAATGCAAAGACAGAAGGGAGGAAAGGAGTTTGAAGGAAAAGGATACTGTTAAGGAAGAAGGTCAGAGGGAAGAACAGTAAATAGGTGTGAAGTGCAGAAGTAGAAGTGATGTAAAGCAGGTAAACAAGAGGAGTTAGAAGAATGTGGAAGAAGTAGCATAGAAAAAAGACAAACAAATGCTTTTTTAGTTTTTTTTTTTTTTTTTTTTTACATTGCTACTATATTTTGAAGCTAAAAACATGCCAAAACCCCTCAAAATGCAAATGATTGGTGATTCCAAAGTAATATGGCAACTCATTAGCCAGTCAGCACTGCTTTATGGGTCTGAAGAGTGAGCGAGAGAGTGCGAGAGAGAGAGAGAGAGAGCGAGAGAGAGAGAGAGAAGGCCTACTTCTCTCTTTCTTTCAATAAATATGTTTTGTAATGAAACTCTTTAATATGACTGATTTTTAAAAAAAGTATCAACCATTTATATTTGTCGCTTAGAATCCCAGAACTGTTTCCTTTTACCTGTTTTTCTCCTTTTTCATTATTTTAATTTATAAAGCTGGTTTAAATGAAAGCACATTAAGTTTGACACCTGCAGCTACTCTATTAAATATCAGATAAAGTGTTAATAAATGTTAGTCATCTCCCCAAAGGTTTGCACATAAAACCTCACATAAGCAGTTTTCCAGCCTGAACATTTTTTACCTCTTTATCATCTAAAATGCAGCAGCAAAGGCAGCATTACTCAAATTTAACCGAGCCAGTTGCAATCAGAAAGCAGCGAGTCCGATATGCAAATGACATGCTAATCATATGCAAATTACTGTAAAAGACTGGTCTGAATGTTCTTTCTGTTTTCACTTTTGTTCCCCTTATGAAGCATGCGGCTAATGAACTAAGGAGCAGGCTGAAGTTAATTGAATCTTTGAAACAGGAGGATTGGATTGAACTGTTACCAGGTGGAAGAGATGAGAGCAATAAGGCAGGGAAATGAGAATGATATGACATAGTCTGACTAGAGGACTTTCACTCCCTGTTTATTCTTTTTTGTTTGTTTTTTATCCATAATAACATATAATGTTTCTCTCTCTCATGTGCTGATATAGGTTGAGGTGAATGGGTTTGGACAGTAGAAAGTAGAACACCTGTTTAAAATGGCCTCCAGTTCACTTGTTTACTCTGCTGCTGTCCTTGGCTAGCTGTAGGCAAGGACAATAGGGAGAGAGAGAGTGTGTGTGTGTGTGTGCATGCATGCACGCCTGTTCTATAACCTCTGGGGTGAGGGTTAGGGTTAAGGTACTGTAGTACAAACTGTATTTCCCAAGATAGTGTGGAAATGCTGTCTCTGTGTGTTTGTGTGTGTGTGTGAGAGAGAGAGAGAGAGAGAGAGTTTAGACAAGACCAGCAGTTTTTTGTTAATCATATATGAAAATATAAAATATTTGACCTCATAATTAAGATGGCAAAGGAGACAGAAAAGGTCAAAGTGAGTGTGTGCGTGCGTGCATGTGTGCATGTGTGTGTATGTAAGAAAGAGATTGGAGACAGAGAGAGATGGATGACTTTTGTTCAGTTTTCTGCACTGGGGCTGCCCTCATGTATGTGTGTGTGTGTGTGTGCGTGTGTCTTCTTAGGGTTTTGTATGTAGTTATGTGTGTGTGTGTGTGTGTGTGTGTGTGTATGTGTGTGTGTGTGTGTGTGTGTGNTGTGTGTGTGTGTATGTGTGTGTGTGTGTGTGTGTGATTGGCAACAGTAATTGGTGTCTAGTTGGTAAAAGAAAACAGTGTATGAATACAGACATAGAATACTGATACTAGCAGTTTGGACCTAGCATACCAACTATACTGTACATAGCCAAGTAACACACACACACACACACACACACACACACACACACACCCAACGAGCCTCACATAGCTGTGTGAACACCAAATGCACACCTTTAAATACATTTCCACATAGATATGTGACATACAATAGATAGATAGATAGATAGATAGATAGATAGATAGATAGATAGATAGATAGATAGATGTAACTATGATTANATAGATAGATAGATAGATAGATAGATAGATAGATAGATAGATAGATAGATAGATGTAACTATGATTATTTCCAAATTTACATGGAAATAATCACGCATACAATATAAAGGAAATATACTTTAAATGTATTCAGCTAAATGCATCCAGTATATCAACATACCCGTACAAGTTTAAAACCTGCAGTTTAATATGCATTTGCACACTCATTTTGAACAGTTGAACTGTTCATCAGAAGTGGGTTTGAGATGTCCTGTTATACAATTTTAACAGACACCCGCCAGACAATCTCAAAGGAGAACTTTTTTGTGATCATTGTATGAAAAGCACAGGTATAGTCTCATACAAAGTTGCAGATGCACATAAAGGATGCACATACTGACTTACCTGCACTTACTTCACTTACTACTTACTACATACTGACACACACATACACACACATTTTTCCTTGTTTGTAAGACTTGGCATTTTCCAAATATGTTGTCACACAAGTCTCACAATCAGAAGTCATGCTCCTCTCTGTGCTTCTCTCTGGTAGTCCTCTGCTAAAGAGCACCCTGCAGTCAAACCCAATTGTTAGCCTAACTGTTCTGTATAAAGGTTAGATACTGGATTAGCATTTAGATGGGAACGAGAGAGAGAGAGAGAGAGAGAGAGAGAGAGAGAGAGAGAGAGAGAGCATGAAGGATGTTATCCATTTGTCAGATCACGTTTTGAGTTCCAGATGTCTATATAACATGGGCAAGTTTTGTTCTTAGTTTTTTGTTTTTTTTTTTTTTNTTTTTTTTTTTTTTGCTTGGCTCTGCTTGCTCAAACACCACTGATAGTAGGATGAATCTGTCTGAGAGATGACACGCAGAATGCGAAGCATTAGTTGATTCAGTTCATGCATTTATTGACGAGCTTGGGTGCAATCATGGATTGAACAGATCAAACAAGATTGGACAAAGATTACAGAGTGAGTCTTCTTATACATGCAGAGAACAGATAGATAGATAGATAGATAGATAGATAGATAGATAGATAGATAGATAGATAGATAGATAGATATGGTTCCCATAAAGATACACAAACACTCAGGCTTTATCATATATCTGTCATGTAGGTTCTATCTAAACAAAGAGAGGTACATATTCCTTAGCAGACAAACCCCTATGAGATCTCAACATGTGTATGCTCAATTTACACAAATACCATTCTTAGTTGACATAAGTACAGTTCTTGACATACAACTCCTTATGGGGTAGTTTCTCAAACTCAAAGAAGCTAGACAATAAAACTAATAATGTCTTCATGCAACACTTAACATACATGAACCTTGTATGGTCATACTGAGGAACAAAATTCCATCTATCAACCACCAAACAGAATTCATTGTTCTGTCAGCATTGCATTTGGAATGACATATACAAAAGCCCCCAAAATCAAGATGAAACTTCATTTTTTAGCCCTAGCCAAGTCCTATGAGATGGTTTTATTTCCCTTCACACTAAACTCAGACAACCTCTTCCTAAATCTCACCCTGAACTCAAAACCAAATCGAAACCTTCTATGCAAAATAAATAAAAACTGTTTAAACATACACCAGGCATCAGTCGAGATTTAACAAGGCAAAAATAATCCCCCACAGCACAACATGCAGAATTGAGAAACTTTAAACTTATGCTAATGTCCTCTGATGTGCCGTTATGCAACAGGAAATGGACCCACAGCATTGCTTACTACTAAACTTTGATTTAAACACACATACACACACACACAGTTCTGTGTGATCACCCTTTGACGTGCTGGATGCTAAAAACACACAAAGCTACAAATTCAGTCAGAGACAAGAGACGTCTTTATGTCTGCATGTCTAATGCTCTGTCAGACTCAAACTGGTTCTCATAATGATAGCAATACAAGAACATATAAACACACACACACAGAGCGTTTAGCTGGTAATAAGGCACCATCAATAGCACCTTGCAGCTACATGACATTTGCAGTTAGGGGATTTTCTATGTATTTGTGTGTCACTGAGTGTTTAGGTTAAAGGTTAATTCCCATTAATACTGACTGGTAAACCAGACCTGACTATTGATTGTTCCTTCTCTGCTTTCTGCTTTTTTTGTTTCCTTTTCTTGTCTCTGTACCAATTTTTCTCCTTTCTGTCAATTTCCTCTCTCTCTCTCTCTCTCTCTCTCTCTCCATTTTTTCTTTCACTGACTATTTCTCAGAGATAAATACAGAGAAAAAGAGAGAGAAGAAATACAGAGTGGGGGCGAGAGAACATAAAGCAGAGAAGTAGAAATGGGGGAAATCATTCCAATTGGGCAAAACAGTGAGAAGAATAGAAGAACAGAACAAGAACAAAGTGACACGCTTAGACTTTATGAAGAGTTTGATCTTTCATTCTCTGTATTTTTCTCTCTGTCTGTTTCTCTGGAAAGTTGTTTTTTGAAGTATGCACACACACACACACACACACACACACACACACACACACACACACACACACACACAGACGCACACATAATAATTTCTCTACTGTGCAATTTAGCCACACTCAACCGTGCTTGGCGTGATTAAAGTCAAAGATTGCAGCTGAATGCACAGAATAGTGTGCTCACTGGTGTATCTAGATGTGTGTGTGTGTGTGCTCATTCATGTGTGCTAAATAGCCAACAGTCTTCTTTCTGTACGTCACGCAGATGGCACTTTTGACATTACTTCCTATTACTGCTAATACTTGGCTACAATACTGCTTCAGGATGTGTTCCCAAAACTTTGTGTGTGTGTGGTTGAGAGGCAGATGCAGTGTTGTGTATTTGCACCTGGCAGTGGGTTGATGGATGACTGCTGGGTACAGGTGTGTGNGAGTTATTCACAGTTGATGGCTTTTGTGGCATAGTTGAGTCCAATTATGACAGCAGGGAGTTCACAACAATTTGTTGTGTATGTTTGTGTGTATGTGTGTGTTGATGTTTGGCTCATATGTCACATTTTATTTTATTGGAGTATGGTCATGTGAATAATTCAGCTTCAGACTAAATGCTTTTCTTTTGCATATTTTTGGACTCTTGAAACTTATTCTTTTTTTAAGATATCCTCAGGATTAAAGGGGCATCTTTACCAGCTGATTAAAGTTCATCATGCATGACATCTGCATGGACGAGGTATGGAAATGTGGAGGTGTTATGAAACTTTCCCACTGTGAAAAGCAATAGTTTTTCATTCATTTATTATCTTTTCATCAAAGTTGAGAAGCAAAGAAGCTTGCATATACTTTTACAGTACATAGTCTGGCTACAGTTGACTTTGCTGCACAATTCCCATTATTTCCTATGGTGCTTTCACATGACTAGTGCAGTGCTCATTCAAAATGTGCATGTTTGGAACGGGCCGGACCATTTGGTATTCACCGGAGCCTGCCATAATTTTGTTCTACACATCTTTGTGAGCTAGCTTTGTTTGCTGTACGGGTTTGCCGTATGGATTTGCTGTACGGGGTTGAGACTAAGCCACTGGACTGGAGCATATGCTGCCATGCCCAGAGTGTATCCTGCCGCATGGACTACTTTTTACCAGCTCAGCTCAATTCGAGAGCTGCTCATCCAAACAACTTTACACACAACACTGCAAGCCCTTGGGTCCTGAGCAATAAACCTGCCGAATATCAACTTCATACAGTGCTGGGTTCGAGAGATATTGGTGCCACAGACAGAGATTTCTGTCTTTATAGTGAGATAAGCAGTATTTGCACTGCAGAGAGCGATCTGAACATCACTGCATATGCTCCTGACGGCCTGTACCTTTAGCGGATGGAACAGAATGCTGATGTTACAACATGCATCATCAAGAAGTGCCAGATGTAAACATAACAGTTACAGCTGTTAACTAACCTACATTAGCAGCTAAGCTAGCTTTAGAATATATATGCCTGTTTACCAATCTGAAAGCTCTCTGTCTGACTGCTGACATTTCGCCAAGCAAGTGTCTTTCCTCCCAGATTATGATTTAAAGTTGTGTTATCTGGAAATTGTTCATCACAGGTTATGAGTTTTTCCTCCACTGTTGTCATTTCTGCTCACGTACAACTGCTCTCTCATTGGTTGTATGTTGGAAAGGTCAGCGGAGGATGGGTCAAAGTTGAATTTGGTTGAGCGCAGTGTCAAAGTGGAGAATCCGAGCAGCGCAAGGTGGGTAGAGTAGCCAGAAACTGTACTCAAGTAAAAGTATTGTTACTTTATGATAACAGTGACTCAAGTATAAGTAAGAGCTCACCAAAATAATTGAGTAGTGAGTAACTTTGAATCAAGCTTATTCTTTAGAATAATTAACAAGCTATAAAGTGCTCGTCTGAGAGGGGGGAAAAAAGCAAAATAGCCATATGTAGCTTCTAATACAGTCCAAATCATATCATAAAAGAAACTAGACAGTAATAAATCAAATATTTACCACATAACAAATCATGACAATTCTGGCCTGGCCCCAAGACTNTAGACAGTAATAAATCAAATATTTACCACATAACAAATCATGACAATTCTGGCCTGGCCCCAAGACTGTCAGCTAGGTTAGCTTGATGAATTTACTCAAAATAGAACAGGAAAACTTGAGTTAGCATTAGCAGCAGCAGCTAGTTAAGTAGGTAACATTGCAGCTTACCGCCACGTTTCCTCAAGTTCCATGCTGATTCTTATAAGCTGAAATGTCACATTTTTAGGTAGACAAAGACGGAAACACATTATGGTTTATAGACTGAAAAGAAAACAGTATTTGAATGTGTGGCCAGGGATGTGCCTCTTCTAAACCTCCTGTTGTTGATTCCACCATGACTGCTCTGCTCTGGGTGAAACCATGGAAACGGAGGGTGGGGGTGTGGCTACTTCAGAGCTGAAGCAGACAGTGTAGTGTCTGGCAATGAGAGAAAAACTGAACGTGACTGAATTCAAATGGGTGAAATCAAAAGTAATGCAAAGAGTGCGACCAAATGTAATGGAGTATAAGTATATTTTTAGTAAAGTATATTTTTTTCTTCATAAATATACTCGAGTATGGGTTAAAAGTATCCTGCAGTAAAACTACTGAGTAAAATACAATTTTGTGAAAAAAGTTACTTAAGTAAATGGAATGGAGTAAATGGAACATGTTGCTACCCAACTCTGTCATTCAAGGTGGCGTCCAGCGATGTTGATATTTACCGCTCAGCTTCCAATACACACTAATGGAATGCCCAGCTCAGCGCACCACTCACTGCTTATCATGTGAATGCCCCCTACCTCTATCTATGGCTCTGGCATTTTACTGTATATGCTCTAGTACATTCACACAAGGACAACAGTTTCTCTGCATGCAAATTAAAGTAACTCCAGTGAGCGTTTGGTATGCCGCTGAGACTCTGCTGCATGTTTCAATCAGTCCCTCTGCAATCAGAGGCATTTTGAGAAGACAAGTCTGGGATTTTTTTTTTTTTTTCCATTGAAGGGTAAAGTGGCAATTATGGCTGAAACCACATTTATTATGTCTAAATGTGCATTGTATGAAAAAGCAAAAGAGTGTTCTGTCTGGGGACCTGCTGCCAATTACTCTGAGTTTCACAGAGTTTGGAGCAAGTGTTGCTGAGAGACTTTTGTAAAATATAGAAGGAAAACAACAGTTAAGCTGAGAAAAATAAGGAGGAAAGAAGCAAGAGAAAAGGGAAGTATTCACAGAAGATACAGTAAAGAAGGAAAGAAACAAGTTACTGAAGACAAGGAAGGAAGGAAAGATGGAGTCAGATAGTGACGTTAACATGGAGGAATGAAATGAATGAGAAAGAACAAGGGTGAGAAGAAAGAACAACATAGTGTATTAGAGACTTAGTTTAGCCATTTATTAGTTTTTAATAACATGTCTCACAATAAAACACAAGGCCAAAACCCTTTTGAGAATTGAGTCGATGAAAAGAAAGCCTGAAGCATTACCTTTATGCTCTTATTGACAAATACCACAAGAAAACCTCTGACCGACTGACTACAAATGTACAGCCGAAAACCAGGAAAGAAATGAGAAAACAAAAAAAAAAAAAAAAAAAAAAAAAAAAAACTTCATTAAGACTCCTTCTGTGGGGTAAAACCAAACCGAGAGACCCTGAAGCAGCAATACATGTCAGGTCATTGAATCCAGAACCACTTTCTGCTGATGCTTTTATCTGTTTATTGTCTTCTTGCAGTGAGTGGCATGTGTGAACAATACAAATCTGTTTCGCTGAGGCAACAACACAGGAACTGAAAAGCACGTAGGTAGGCAGTAAGTAGACAGTCGCTGTGACCTTTGTTGGGCTGTGTATCCAGATCTACCCAGATTGAATCCAGACAGACAGTTCATCCTTGGTATCAGCATGTATCTTTAGGGTTCGTCTGTTGGCTAATTGCAATAGTATTTTTTCCCTTGCTTACCTTGTTTTTGAACATCCTAAATCTGTTTTATTGTTTTTAAACAGAACAAACGCACATTTGCAATTGGACACAGAAAGGCAGAAAGCCATGAATATTTAATATCTCACCTCTGGCATGAACATTAAGATTTGTTAAACAGAGGGTAATCAACTCAATGACAATGTTTTTGGGAGGTCTTGACATTAGAGCTGCTCAGTTTCTGAAGTGTGAACAGGGTCTTTTTTTTTTGTTGAAATGTAAGAGAAACAAATTTAAGACCATCCAGTCTTATGCAGTTATGTTGTTGGTCTGTCCTAATACAGCGTATTGCTACTGTGCTAATACGCTAATCACAATGAGACAGATTTAAAAGCAGTTTCACTTGAAGATATGGTACACTTACCATTTGACAGCAAGGCACTGTTTGGTAGCTCGGTGCTAAAAGTAGCTCAGTATTAAATGAGAAGGAAAACGCAGGGGTTAGTGAGACAAAATGATGTAAATAGCATGTCGTTAGTATGTTAGCATGGTTCAATGCTAAGTAGCTAATGACTGTGAAAACAGCTGCAGAGAGAAGCATGTCGGTTCATTGCCCTGAAAAGTGATAGTTTAACGAGGCTAGAAATGTTGTCTCACACACATGCATGCACGCACACACACACACACACACACACACACACACACACACACATGCACCATTTCCCATCCTTATTCCGAGTCAGTGACTTTTAGGCTGTGAAATTGGAGTTGTGTGTGTGTGTGTGTGTTGGAGTAAATGTGGTTGTGGGCTCTCTTTCATAACCTCTTTACTTCTGCCAAAGAGATTATAATTTTGCCTCCATGCATCCATTGGTTTAGTTAGCAGGATTACTCCAAAAGTTCTGATATATCTGTCTGTCTGTCATATCTTATATCTCATTACTTATATTTCAAATCTAATCTCATTTATGATTTTTTATGGCCTCTGACATTTGTTTAAAAAAATAATAATGTACTGTAATTTATGTTTATTTATTAGTATCAAAAGTCAGGAACACAGGACAACAGGAACATGTTCATGCTAACATCATTTTGTGTGTGAGAGAGTGTGTGTGATAATAAATTAGCATGGAACCATGATTATTTCTCTTAATATAATCATACCATCTAAAATTCAAACCGTGACACCCTGATATGAGAACCATTCAAATTTTTGTCTGACTTGGATACTCACTGTAATGAATTTTCTTCTAGTTTTTTTTTTTTTCACTGTTACCACAGTGCACATTAAGTAGAATGATTTTCAAATTAATTTAATTTGCATGCCTTAATTGCACCTCCCATTTCTACACACTTCTACTCAGCCCTTTGATTAAAACTTGTTTGGGTGTGTGTGTGTTTGTGTGTGTCTGAGGAGGGTTTGCATGNGGGGGGGGGGGGGGTGTATTGAATAAGTTGAAAGCCCTCTTTGTTGTCCTTCTATCCCATTTCAAGCTAACAGGGACGGCTACTTTTTCAAAAGCCTCTCAAGGCTTCAGTGCCTTTCTGTCCATGACAGACGGGAAAGTCCTGGCTTTGATTAGCATCCCAGTCAAATTATGACTGCTCTTATCTATTGCTCTTTTAGAAATCATTTTTATCTCACTGTTAAAGCTCTTTAGAGACAAACACACTTCAGTGGACCTACAGCTGAAACTTTAAAATCACAGTGTGAAACAGGACAGCGTGTTTTCACACACTGATGGTGTTTTCACACATTCAATCAGGGGTTCGTCTGTTCTTCGTTTGATGTCTTTCCCTTGAATACCATAGAATTGTGCCTTTTATTTATTTTTTTGCCTTGTTCCAAAAGAGCTAAATATGCAATCAGACACATATTAAAATATTGAAGAAAAGAAAAATAAAGGTTCAGACAAGGAAAAGCAAGCAACAAAAATAGTTATCCTTTTACAGTGGCCTCCATTAGTATTGGCACCTTGGTAAATTAAAGCAAAATGGGCTGTGATAAAATGTCTTTATGTTTATCCTCTTGGTCTCTCATTGAAAATATTAACAAAAATATAACCTTTAATTAGAGTAAAATAATTGAAAGGAAAAAAGAAATTCTTATCATGAAACAAATATTTTTCTCAATGGGTCTGGAAGAGGACGTGTGTGTATATTGAGCCCACACACAGTGAGGAGGATGATGAGCTTAAACTAGGCCGTTGGGCTGATTTCCAGTAGGATAATGATCCAAAGCAAAACCTCAAAATTGACACAGAAATGCTTCAGTGACCACAAAATCAAGGTTTTGCCATGGCCATCCCCTGACCTAAACCCCATTACAGGCCTGTGGGATCAACTGAAGAAGAGAGTCCACAAGCGTAGATGTGGAAATCCGACAGATCTAGAGAGATTCTGTATGGAGGAATGCTGTCAGATCCCTCGCCATGTGTACTCCAACCTCGTTAAGCATTACAGGAGAAGACTCAGAGCTGTTATCCTGGCAAAGTATTAAATGGGTGCAAATATTTATTCATGGATATATTTGAGAAAAAAAATGTTTCATGATAAGAAATTTGTTTTTTTAATCAATTATTTTGATTTAATCAATAGTTATATTTTTATTTATATTTTGGATAAAACATCAAGAGGATAAAGGCTTTTTTCACAGACCATTTGATTTTATTTACCAATATTACTGGAGGAAACTGTAGATTATATTGGTTTAGATCATATAGAACCTGAATGCACCTTGTGAGCAAGATGGCTTGCTGAAACAGCAGACAAAAGTACAAAACAACTGATACATATTTGAATAGTTATTAAGAAATCTGATCATTCTGCTTCAATCCAGAAGGCCAATAGCATCATGAGTCTTCTTCTTTTTTTTTTTTTTTTTTTTTTTTTTGATGACTCAGGTAAAACTTGTGTGGGAAATTTGATTTGTTATAGGGTTAGATAGCAAGGATAAAGCAACATTGGCTTGCATTAGCCTGTGACTACTTTAAATCATTAGCTGCATCTGTATCATTAACTTCCACTTTATGGTACCATTAATGTCTTGATGCTCAGACCAGTGTGGGGCTTATTGGGTATAATATTGTGAACTAGATTTTAAGTGTGATTATACGCAAGGCAAGTTTAATTTTATGGCACCTTTCAGACACAATTCAAAGTGCTTTACATAAGATCTAAAATGCATTAAACCATTAAATGACAATGTGAGGAAGTATAAAATATTCAAAAGGAAATAAACTTTGTAGAGAAACAGCACCATAGCAGAATTGTAATTTAGATTAGAGGACATGAGATGTTTCATGGGACACCCATTGTTCTTCCTGGAATTATCACTGAAAGAGTTTCAGCAAATACCTGTGATGGGAAGTGGGTGAATAAAGGTCATCAACAGGACAGATGCTGTGCCAACGTTTATATAGCAGTGCTTAGCTAGATTAGCTGGGTTTCAAGAAAAAGTCATTAAAGGACCATACCACCACTTTGCATGTTTGAGCCTAATATGTTCAATTTTCATACACATAACATTACTGACAATCATTTCCCAAAGCATACTACTGGAACGGTGAGTTAATTTTTTTTTCCTACCTTCCAGACTGCCATTGGTTTTAGTTCATTNAGCATGGAGTGAATGTATGCCTCCACCAGGGAATATAGTCCCAAAAGAAGACCTGCATTTATCAAACAGTTTTAATGTCTGTGACTTCAAATGGCTGCGTAACTATTAGTAGGGGAAACATCAATTTTCAAGGTGGGTGTATCGCTTGAATATTTGATTTTGAAAGATTAAGAGATTTTGTAAAATATCAGGAAAGCTGAGATACAGTTTTATCTTTTGGGAAATGATTGTTAGTAACTTAATATGTATAAAAATTGAATATGTTAGGCTCAAACATGCAAAATGGGTGGTATGGTCCTTTAAGTAAACTGCTATTCTACACATGTCGGCTTTATATAAAAGTTATGTAAGTATAATAATTTGAAAGCTTTTAAATAAAGAAAAATGACCTGGGACTCTGGTTATTGGTGGATATAGCTAGTTTGTTCCACGTTTCTGTACATGAACAGGCAAGCTGAAGGAAGAGTATTCTGAGATAAAAGAGAGCGAAAGTAGCCTTTGTCCTTTACAAGTTCGTGTTTTATGCAGCACAAACCGCTGGCCTGACCACGCTTTCATTTTGTGTGTGTGTGTGTGTGTGTGTGTGTGTGTGTGTGTGTGTGTGTGTGTGTGTGTGTCCTTACATAGGCGAATGAGGCCAACACTGTGACAGCAAAGACAATGGAAGGATGCATCTGTCAAAGGTTTTGTGTTGTTTGTGTGTGTGTGTGTGTGTGTGTGTGTGTGTGTGTGTGT
>VXCM01001012.1:3173-23091 GCA_014773175.1 Lucifuga dentata
TCTGTGAAGTCCTTGGCTTGTAGACAATCTGGAGCCATTGAGGTGACCATTTGGGGAAGGGAGCTTGTGAAATACTCAAATGCAGATGAGTGACTGTATGTTCTTTTCTTTTATTGCAGAGGAGCTTTAAAGATCAAAGTGTTACCAAGTTTCTCTAAGGTGATAACCTCTGGTTACCATGGTGTTTGGGAGGTCAGAGAAATTTAGAAGTTCTGTTTCGTTGTCTTTACAGTATCTGTTCTGCAAGTTTTACAACTAAACGAGGGGACGAGAACAGCAGGGGATCTTGAGGAGTTCCTGGGTGCTCATCCATATGTTAATGTGAATGTGTATTGTGTCTGTGAAGGGGGACAGTTAGGTGTCTGTGAAGGGGGAAGGTGATGTATGCGTGGCTTCAGCAGGCCTCCACGCAGATGCAGTCTGAAAACTGATTATTTCATCCCAGAAAAACATAATCATATATTTATCAAACTGCAGTTGTTCCAGTAATGCTACACCTTATATTCATGATCAAGTTTGTTATGCTGCTTGTGCAGACTTGTTTTTGTCTCCTTGACATTCTCACCAGTCTGCTATTTCTAACTTAAATCTATCGTGTTCCCTTAGCTGTTGAGGATGACTCCAACTTTAAACTGCCTAGAAACTGCTGTAGTGTTAACACTCTACTGGATTTGGCTTCTCTATCTTATCATTAGTAAGGGAAGATGAGAGTGACGAGTAATAATTTATCCTTCACATTCCTGGTGTCAGACTTTCACTTTTAGTTCAGCACACGGATCAATATTACATGTCTTGTCATCATATTTCTTATTTTTCTAACTATTGTGTGAACTTGAGTTGAAGACAATCCTGTGCAGAGAAAGATCAGAAACCCAAGATAAGGTGTTACATGCTAAGTGACTCGTCCAGCTTTTCCAAAAACTGGGCCCAAATAGGTTATTCCAAATACTATATCATAGCTGGGATGTGTGTTGTAAATTGCCCTGCTGGTTGGTTATAACAGTCATGTGATCACGTAGAAGAGGATGGTCCCTGTTGGCCTGTATACAGTGCAATATGATGAAATGATGATCTTCAGCACCCTTAGGACAGTTTGTCATATAAATGTCTGCAAATATAAATCTGTATTCCTGCACCCTTTATAGTGATATTCTTCTGTGATATATTTCCTCTTTTCAGTGAGGAGTGTGAGATAAGAGTTTGACCTGCAGGCTCTTATAGCAGCTTCCTCATATCTGACCAATAGAGACAAGATCACATGTGCAGCAGACCACATGCAGATCTAGTCATGCACACACACACACACACACACACACGGACACACACACAAAATGGGTTGTGACTAGTTTCCTGTTGGTCTGCAGTTAAGTTGTTCTTGATGTGTCTGCATGTGTGCTGAGAAGGGTTAACATCATTGATTCATTTATTTGCTTTGCCTGATTATTTGGGTGCAAGTCATGTAGGAGTTTGGAGTTTATCCCAGCATGCAACAGTAAACCACCTCAGACAACTTCAGGAACACAGAAACACACATGCAAATCCATCCTCTTAAAAATAAAAAAATTCTGCAGTGATGTTAGGTAAAATATTATGTAGCTTTCGTATTTCTTTGAACACAAACACACACATGCACACACACTACTTCCTTGCTTGTTCTCTCACTCATTAAATCACTCATCTTTCATGAATTCATTATCTGCATAGCTCAAAAGCTACTGTTTTTAAAATTAATTTTTGGCCTTGTCGGTTTGACATAAATCCACGTAGATAATTAATGTTTTCTTGCTTGTTTACAAATATTGCTGATGTACAAACAGCATCAACAACATTAATAACTTACTTAGATTTAGTTGCTGTCTAGTCTGAGTCCCTCTTAAAAAATCTGTACATTTGTTTCTGGTACATCTACCCTCGTATTTACAATTTTGGATCACAGACTGTATGTTGGACATATTCTGTCACCCTATACAGTTCATTATATCCGTGTTATATCAGAAATCAGAAATGGGACAAATGCAGCCTAAGATGAATGAAACTTAAAGCCTCACCACAATGATGAAAAGTCAATGAGACTAAAATCCAACACATGCTAATATTCATCACTAACCTTGATGTACCAGTGGTACTGTCTGCATTTAGATGTATTGTGATACATGTCTGTAAGAAATTATTGAAGTTAATGTTTCCTAAAAAAAAATAAAAAAAAGTACAGAGAAATACAAGGTCTTTGTCTGATTATTTTATTTATCTTACACCTCTAACATTGATTTTTTTTTTTTACCCTGTTTAGCTCGTATTCATAAGGTCTGCTCAATATATATTTTGTAATAAATAAATCTAAATGTAAATATACTGTACATTTAGGCTACACTATGGCATTGCACCAGAACCTGTATGGTTGTATTAAAGTATAGTCTCCATGGTGATACGCTGTAGGCTTGCAGCCACTGGTACAGTTTGTCCCCCAGTGCAGGACGAGAGTAGAATCTTATTTCCTTGCTGTTTCTTGCTTGTAGGGACAGATTTGCAGTTAACAACATCTGAGCAGCGTCCCAGAGCAGCATGCTGTTCCACCTGCCAACAGACTGTCAGCCATGCACTACACAGCTGCAGATCGACAGGGGCTGGAAACACACACACACACACACACACACACACACACACACACACACACACACACACAGGCACAAATCTTCAGGCAAACCACCATGAGCACAGTGCATTGTGAAGTAGAACAAGTATACATTTTCTTGTAAAAGGAAAAAAAAACTGATATGAAATGATAATTCTGAATCCCTGTGATCTCATCTATGAGCTACAATAGACTGTGACAAAGCACAGATTCTCACACTGACTTCATTTAGAGTTGGAAATAGACTGCCTGTCCTCCACTATGGGCTGAAATGCCTGTGCTTGTGCTCTAAACAAACGTTTGTTTCGCCTCTAGAATAATGAACTCTCCATCTGCTGGGAAGGTGTGTATGTGTGTGTGTGTGTGTGTGTGTGTGTGCGTGTTCTTNCTCTCCATCTGCTGGGAAGGTGTGTATGTGTGTGTGTGTGTGTGTGTGTGTGTGCGTGTTCTTGTTGTTGTTGTTGTTGGACTTCTCAGCTGCTGACTTATATAAGGGGGGGTTTAGTGTAAACACATTTCTATGGTACAAAAGGTGTCAATCCCTTTCTCTTCCTGCCTCACCTTCACAGTTCATTTACTCCTTCCACAGGAATCAAAAACAGTACGAGTCACCCATAAGAAAAGCTTTAGCGCTTCCTCTCTTCTCTGATAAGGAATCAGCCTCTCCTTTGGGCAGGAATGTTTGTAAAAGGTGACGCAAGTACTCAGTGCCAATAGATTTTTTTTTACTGTTGACACCCACACTATCATAAACGCCACATTTCTGGTAAATGTACTGAAACCATAGAATACTACAAATGCTGTGAACTGTACGTTTTAATTTGCAAGTGACGTTCACACAAAATGCTAATCCCCAGCCGATAACATGTTTTTAAGAAATTAACCAGGAAGTGTTTGCATTGTGATGATATATAATACTACTCCTGCTGATGTAACATGATTAATGAGTGTGAATGAACTGCTTGTTTTGTTTGTACAGCAGTACCCACAGCTGTTTCTACACTCAGGGAGGCTTAACGCTGTACTAGGCAGATTCTTGTGTAACAATGCACTCACCTTATGAGCTTCAACCACAAAGTGGAGCTGACATCAAAAAGAGGAATCCACCCCTCCAAATCAAACCGTGCAGATTCCCCTTATTTGATTGAAGCTTCTATTCATCAAGAGAAGTTAATTTACCAAACTTAAAGGACTGTATCATGGGTTTGTATGTTTGAGCTCAGTAAATACTGTGCATGCATGTTATGTTACTGCCAACATTTTTCAAAACAAAAGTATTTTAGTTTTTGTGTTATTTTGCCAAATCCTCTAACTTTTCAAAATCAAATGTTTAGGTGATACACCATTCAATGTTTTGCTTGCTAACACTTACACATAATTGTAGGAGTTTTAATTTCTCTGTAAAACTTCACCTGGCACTACATTCCAAATCATTTTCTTCTGTGTAGCTCTGTTCAATTCATGCTGAAACACTAAAATTACATTACTTTGACAAAAAATTTAATGGACTTTTTGTTTGCTGTGATGGATTACCTATCTCAAGCACGTTTCAAGTCTTTACAAGCTGATTTTTATACAGTACTGGAATTAACTGAAACCAGTGGCAGTCTAGAAGGCAGGAAAAAAATCTAAAATGTACTGCTACAATAGTATGTTTTGGAAAGTGGTTGCAGTAATGTAACGTGTTATGTGGGTTGAATTTATTAGGCACATGCAAACATGCAAAATCACTGGTATATATTCCTTTAAGAATGAAATATGAACTGTCAGAGGCAGCAATGAATAAATGCTCCATCCAAAGTTGGACTAACCAATATTACACCTCTTAGCTTCTGTCCATATTACAGTAACAGCATCTGATTTTTCAAAGAAGGTCTGTAGCTCAGTTACTAGGATACAGTACTGAGAAATATTAAACTACACTAAAGAGCATGAAGTAGTATAACCTTACAATTCGGTATAGCAGTTCTGCAATGAGGTCGTAATCTTTGTTGTGTTGAGCTGCATTTTACTGGGGGGAATTTTCATTATTTTGTCCTCCCATTATGTGCTGCCAAAATAACTGGAATAACTTAAAATACAATGCCATCCAATACTGTAACACCACAAACTTTAATCATGCTCTTGAATATAATCAATACCTCTCTGACAGTCTAAAAAAGGAGGACCACCAGTTTTACATATTAAATTCAGTCTGGTGGAGTATTTATCAGTGGGTTAAATAACTATATAAAGGTTTTTGGTTTTTTTTTCTTAATGGCTGTGTAAAATCAGAGAAGCAGACCTCTATGACATCAAACAGATTACTTCATGTTGTTGCTTTATACAATAAGTGTTAGACTACATGTTTGAAAATGAAAGCATCTTCTTGCCCTTTTAGTAAATCCAACACCAGCAACTTTTCGGAATGAGTTAGTTTTCTAACTTACAGTATTTATTACTGAAGAAGTAATCCTTGTGATGTCATAGATGTCAGTTTGCCCAACTGAGCACTTACTTGATGTGTAAAATCTGTGGAGTCTTCCTTTAGCATTATAAGTTTTGCAGCGGCAGTTGTCTATTTGTGGAGGGCTGTTTGGATTATATTATATTGCACAGACTCTGTGTAGCAAACCTGTACTTCATACAGCTGTGCTGCATGATTACATTACTGCCTGTAATTTCATTAATCAGATGCAACTGTTAATTAAAAGTGTTTCTATAAACAACCCAAAAAGAATGCTAAAAAACTGACATTCATGTTAGCCTACTTTTCATGCGAGTATGGGATTTTGGAAACTCAAGTGTGCTGTGCACAGTCCATTTACCTGTATACACTATTAGGGCCACATTTGAAGCCATTCTGCTAACAAATTATAATTATGCAGCGGATTGGCCCTGAAGTGATTCCATTAATCATTCCACTTAACTGTGGAATAGTGTTATTCCACAGTGTTATTCAGTCCTGTAATAACATTCACTCACTTGCATTACTTTGAAATAAAAAGGTGTTTCACCACTGCAAGAGATCTGTTGTTTTTAATTTTAATGAGATATTAAGAAGTATCTGGATTTATTTTATCATGTGCTTCTTGAAACATGGTTGAGAGGAGTGTTATGCACTTCAGTAATAAAATAAACAGAGCACTGAAGAAATGGTTAGCATTAAAATTTATCCAAATCAGAGCTTCAAACTGGCCCCTTGTATGGACTCTACAGAGGTAATTCACTGCAGTTATTGTGAGTGCTGCCCATTGCCCACTCTGTCTGTCATACTCAGTAAACAGATTTATCTCTGACAAATAAATCTCAAACTGTAATGATGCACTCTGACTTAGTCATGACTTGTATCCTGCTGTCCCCACTCATCTGCCACCAATTGGACTATCTGTCAGTCAGCTGGCTCCATGATTTTCCCTTGCTTCAGCTTATGTATCGTTTATCATTTCCACTCAGCTGTCTATCATTTACCATTTACTACTACCCCCCCCCCCCCCCCNCCCCCCCGTCCCCCATCTTCACTTTTCTCTTTCTCTGCTCTGATCTCTGATTCCTTTTTTCCCTTGTCATTTGCATACTATAAAATCTGTCCTTTCTTTCTCATTTCCTCCATCCTCCCTCTCTCTCTGTCCAGAGTTACAATTGAATGAATCCTTTACAGTTTCTATTTCCCTTCAATAATACTCATGACTGTTCTGTGTTTCTAAATGGCACATCAAATGGGCAACTTAAATCCTGCCCCCACAGGAAGCCAGCAGCCTCAAAATTCAGTTTGATATGTCCTAACAAAGGACAAATTCAAACAGGCAGAAAACTAATGAAAACTCTGTTATTCACCAGGTGTTGTGTTGATAGGTGCTAAATCTCATAGGTACGCGAGAAAGTACACCAGAACTGCTGAAAGTCATTAAAATGTGTTAATTGTAAATGTACTCTCATCCAAGAAATCATTCAGCTTCATTATTTGTATAAAGTTGGCTGTATCTTCATTTCTACAAAATTGAATCTAAATGATGGAAATTTATTCGAAAAGTGGATTAATTTTCATATTATTTGTAGTCAGATCAACTGACCATTGGCTCCTTGTAAAATAGAGCTATATTGTATTTTGACAGGAATACCACTGAGCCCTTAATCCACATCAGACGTAGGTCGACTGTTAATGGCAAATGTTGCCCATGTCCACCACATGACATCACTCCCTGAGATTTGTGCGTGTGGCATGGTTGCTGTTTGAAAAAGGGGTCAGTGTAGGAGCAGTGATTTACTGGCTGATGTACACAGTGAATGCTGCTTGCTGTATAACAAAGTGAACCTGTTAAGAGCTGAGCTATCTAGACATGGGCTTTAATCCAGTAGCCTCCAAACAATCAAAACACAAACTCATGAGTCTGTTTGCATTACTACTGGATGGAGAAAAAAAGTGGAGAAATGCAATAACTCATTATAATCTTTTCAAAAAAATGATGCTCATGTCTATTGTACCTGTAAATTGGCTCATTTACAGTAGTGTGTGGGCAGTTTGTATAGCCAGTTATGTATCTTTGGGCATGAGAAATGAATCACGTGAAACTCTTTCGATTTTTGTATTCAATGTGAAGATCGCTTGCGATTTATGCCACGATTTAGCAGT
Source organism: Lucifuga dentata (assembly GCA_014773175.1). Taxonomy (NCBI): domain Eukaryota; kingdom Metazoa; phylum Chordata; class Actinopteri; order Ophidiiformes; family Bythitidae; genus Lucifuga; species Lucifuga dentata. The sequence goes on from VXCM01001012.1 coordinate 10,418, forward strand.
CCCTTATGAAAAACATGATTTTACTCACAATATGTAAAAGCCTTCTCTCTATTAAACAAGCGCTATAGAGAGGATTGTTCAGAAACTGTTCGCTTTTGGTTTAGTTTATGCTTTACTTAAACCTGCATTAATCAATATTTTTTATATTAATATTGGATCAAATGGTCCCGTGTAATGTTGAGTTGCTTGTTGTGATGAAACTCAGAGAACTGTCATGTAGCTCTGCAGGTCTATGGACCTTATAGCATCTTTTAGTTCATTGACTGCAGTGCCAGGTTCTAGAGATTGTGGTGCCACAGACAGACAGAGATTTCTGCCTTTATAGTTATTGGGCATTGGAGAGTATTTGCGTTTATGCTAATAAGCGCAAATACAGTAAACACACTTCATAATGCCTCCGAATGGTTCTCACAAATCCTAAAACCATTGTTTGATAAACCACTGTTTGCCACCTGTCTAGTTGGCAGTTGGTTGCCACCTGTCTAGTACCAAGTGACAAATAGGTAAAATTAAGTGCCTGTTAAAGAAAGTCGAGTATCTTGCAAGGTAAAGATGAGATATTTTTGTCAGGAGTTGGTGGAGACCAAAAAGTAGCTAAGAGGGGAGTAAGTATTGGAGTATTTAGAGGATGCTGTAAATCCTTCAATGTACCAATACCTACTTTTAGGTATGGGAACCTCAAAATGGTTGGCAGTAACATAAGTTATGTTTATTATTATTTATGTATGTATTGAATTTGAGTGCTGAAGTAAGGATGGATGTTTTTATGAAGATTCTCAGTCATCCAGGCGGTAGATATGTTGTATGAAAACTCAGTCAGGTCAACTGGATTCAAGTTTTTAATTCTGAAACGTTTCACCATCCATCCAAATGGCTTTGTCAGTCAGAAAAAAAAAGTGTTTTTGTGTTATTTGTTTTTTTTCTGACTGACAAAGCCATTTGGATGGATGGTGAAACGTTTCAGAATTAAAAACTTGAATCCAGTTGACCTGACTGAGTTTTCATACAACATAAGGATGGATTTATTTTGCTCACAAATTCAACTTTTAATCCAGGCATTAACATGTGACATGTTAATAAATATAATAATAATACTAAGTAAAAATATTAAATTTCTTTCCTATGAATGCTTTTATTTTTGATAGCTTTAAGCAAGGGTGTAAGTTTGGTTTTAACATGGCTCAGAACATCAGAAGTTAGATTTACTAGCATAAAAGCAATTACTGCCCAGTGGTATCTAACTTTAAAGGCAGAAATCTCTGTCTGTTTGTGGCACCACAATCTCTAGAACCCATCACTGTGTGAAGTTGATAGTTGGCAGGTTTATTGCTGAGGACCCAAAGATGTGCAGTGTCGTGTGTGAAGTTGTTTGGGTGAGCGGTTCTCAAATTGAGCTGTGCCAGTAAAAAGTACTCTGTGCAGCAGGACAATCCAGGCACGGCAGCATATGCTCTAGTCGAGTGGAATGGTCTCAACCTGATCCCGTACAGCAAACAAAGCTGCTAGCTCACAAGGACGTGCAGAACAAAATTATGGCAGGCTGCGGCTCACACCATAAAGTCCAACATGTTCCCAACAGGCACATTTTGAATGGGCACTGCTCTAGTCATATAAATGGGAAAATGGTTCTTGCTATGTTAGTTGGTCTTTGTCATAGTAGAAAGGGCGTCTATGCCAACAAGTGAAAGTGTTGAAAATGTATATACATTTTAAGATCAACTACAACAGTTATTACTATTTTAAAGTTGTAGTACCACATTTAAAGGTTTTAAATAGCAAATATCTAACAAACATCTAACATAAAACAAACTTCTTCATGCTACAAGCTTCCAGTGGCATCTTGCCATTGGTAGTGCCATTTCCCTAGCCTGTGTTCCCAAACGTATGCTATGGTTTTGTGTAAGATTTACGTACTTCTTCTACTATCAATACACAGCTTCCTAGTCTCAGAGCAAAAGTGAAAATAAGTGAACTTTGTTGTTCTTCAGTCAGTATTTTTTTTCCCCCTCAGTTTTGCTTAATAATGCACAAGAGCATGTGGGCAGAGAATAGCTTATAGATGTATTTGATGTAGTGTTCAGGAAGCAGCAAATTAGCAGAAAAAGAATGACTCCTCTGTGGAGTGGGACTGCCATTACTCCCAATTCATTAAGGAGTTTTTATAAATAGATAAATCGTGCTCAAAGAACATCACAAACTCATAATCCCCTCATTAATATACTGCTCTCAAGTACTGTTAAAATCACAAGGACTCACTCTCTTCTAAAGTCATTTGTCTACTTTGTTCTGTACATATTTTATTTTGTATTAACAGAAATGATCTGCCATTTTCCTTCCTTCTTTTACCATTGCTGCTTATGTTAGTTGGATTTTAGGGACTGTCTATATTACACCACTTACTAAGCCGGTGAAATGGTAAACGAAGTCTCTTCAGTTATCACACACTTTGTCCTCATCTGTAAATCTATATTATGATCATTACCTGCACCAAAGTTCTGCTGTCTGAATCACAAACTGCACAGCTTAGTCCATAATAACTGCTGTGGAGTCAAACTGGAATGCATATGGATCTCAAATCAATAAATCAATTCCAATTTCTTCACAGAGCACACAGCACAAATTGCAAGGTCAGTTTTAAGAATGTCTGTGTAAATAAACGAAAACAGAATGAGGGGAATAATAAAGTTTCATGGATAAGATGTGAAACTTTAGAGATACTAAATGTGAATATTACAGTGAAAGATTTTGTAGTGCAAGTACCTTTGACCGTGGTGAGATAAGACACTCTCTCTCACTTTTCTGCTCACTCTTCACACTCTTCTGTCATCTCCTTTTTTATTTACTCTGTCCAGTTATTAGAATTTTGTACCTGCCTTATCCCTTTCTACTTTTCAGTTGAGTTAAAAACTAGACATACAGGAGCATATTGTTTCCTGCCCAGCTTTGGATAAATCACATTCAAAAGTAATTTTCACAATTCATAACCACTGTGGCTCACATCCGAAAACACATGGTATCGTCAAGTCAAGTTTATCTGTATAGCCAGGTATCACATATAATGCCCCAAAGAGCTTTACAGACCCACACATTATCTCAAGCTCTCTAAGAAGATGAGGAAAAACTCCCTAAAAACCTGATTGTATAAGGACAATAGAAGAAACCTCGGGAGAGGCTTTTCAAAGAGAAATTCCCTCCCCTCAAACAACTGGATGTGCAAAGAACTGACAATTAAGAATTAACAATTTTGCATACATGATATGATATCATACATGACATGAATTTGATCAGAATCCATGTCATTTTAGGTTTGTTCAAGAAGACTGAAAAAATAAATATGACAAGGTGAAATGTGCAGAAGCAGGACATTATAAACAACAGTAGATTCCTTCAAATGTCAGAGCTGCTGACAATGGCCAGGTTTTTAAATTCACCCCCTTTACCATGAGAGAGGTCATTAAAGCTCTTAAAAATCTTAATACCAGAAAACCCGCTGGACCAGATAACTTAGAGCCTGTCTTTTTAAAACTGGCATCTGATTTTATTGGTAAAACTTTGTGTCGCATTTTTAATTTCACTTTGTCAACAAATAAGATCCCCAAGGCTTGGAAAGCTGCATTTGTTATTCCCCTCTTGAAAGGAAGTGACCCAAGTATCTTGAATAACTATAGACCAATTTCTAAACTCCCTGTCCTGGCTAAACTGCTAGAAACCCTGGTCTGTGATCAAGTAATAAAAGAGTACCTGGCTACAAACTCTATTTTGTCTACATTTCAGTCAGGTTTCCATAAGAATCATAGTACCACTACTGCTGCTGTGAAGGTCATAAACGATATAATTAAAGCACTTGACAAACGGCAGTGCTGTCTTTCTCTTTTTATTGACCTCTCCAAGGCATTTGATACTGTTGACCACAATATTTTGATTGGTCGTCTTTTAGCGTCTGGTTTTTCTGTAGATGCAGTTGGGTGGTTTAGAAATGACCTCACAGATAGAACCCAGACTATTCAGCTAGAGGGAACTACCTCAGAGGTTTTACTGGTCCAAAAGGGGGTTCCACAAGGTTCAGTTCTAGGACCATTATTATTTACTTTATACATAAATTCTCTTGGTCAAAATATTCCAAACACAGCTTTCCATTTTTATGCTGATGATACTGTTATTTATTCCTTTGCACCAACTCCTGCTAAGGCTCTTCAGTACCTTCAGTTTGCTTTTGATAGAGTACAAGAACAGCTTAATCATTTGCAGCTTGTTCTCAACGCAGACAAAACTAAACTTATGTTTTTCACTAACTCAGGAGCTGCAAGATCAACTTTGTCCGCACAAATTGTTACCATGAATGGTAACCAAATTGAGTTGGTGTCTACTTTTAAGTACCTTGGGTTTTTAATTGATGATCAATTGTCTTTTAAGGAGCACATTCATTATGTTGCTAAAAAAAACTGAAGCTTTTATTAGGATTTTATTATAGAAATAAGTCTTGTTTTTCTTTTAATGTTAAACAAAAACTGGTGGAGTCTACCGTTTTACCAGTACTTGATTGTGGTGATGTGTTGTACATGACCACCTCTGCTCACTGCCTTCATATGCTGGATAGTGTGTATCATGGTGCTCTGAGATTCATTACAAACTANCCTCTGCTCACTGCCTTCATATGCTGGATAGTGTGTATCATGGTGCTCTGAGATTCATTACAAACTATGGATATCTTACTCACCACTGTGTATTGAACTCACTTGTAAATTGGCCTCATTTATGTACACGCTGCCTTAGTCACTGGTATTTTTTTTATTTACAAGGCCATTATCGGCAACTTTCCTTCTTACTTATCTTCTATTTTTACCCAGAAACCTGGAAACCACAATCTCCGCTCTCAGGACTGTTTACATTTCAGTGTTCCCAAAGCCCGAACAGAACTTGGAAAGAAGGTTAGGTTTTCTGCGCCTGCCTCTTGGAACAATTTGCAGGCTGATCTTGGAATTCAAAGTTTGGTGACCCTAAATGAGTTTAAGTCTTTGGTGAAATCGATGGAAGTTAGGTGATCAAAGTGTAGATGTTTTTTTATGATGTTTTTTTATGTGTCATTGTTATTTTTGATTTGTGTGTTTTTATGTGAAACTTTGTGTTGCTGCTCCTCTTGGCCAGGTCTCCCTTGTAAAAGAGATCTTTGATCTCAATGGGACTTATCTGGTTAAATAAAGGCTAAATAAAAAATAAAAATATACAGTTATATAGTGCATAATGACTGGTGTCATATGTTAACAGCTTAACACATGCAATCAAAGTTATTTCTAAAATTAGGTGCAAAAAGGAAAATACATTGTACATGACTAATCAACAGTGTGAATCAATGCACTGCTAACATCTAATTATAAAGCCAGAACTCTCTGTCCATCCATATGTGTGTCTGTCCGGTTGTCTGTCTGTAGCACCAATATCTCAAGAACCCAACACTGTATGAAGTTGAAATTCGGCAGGTATAATGCTCAGGACCTAAGGATGTGAAAAGTTGCATGGATGAGGGGTTCTGGAATTGAGCTGTACCAGTAAAAAGTAGTCCGCATGGCAGGATACTCTCCGGGCACGGCAACATATGCTCTGCTCCATGGGCACTAATGGCAGGCTGCGGCACACACCACAAAGTCCAGCAGGCACGTTTTCAATGGCCACTGCAAACAAACCTAGCTCATGAGGACATGCAGAATAAAATTATGGCAGGATGCAGTGCACACCATAAAATCATGCCCGGTCTGAGCAGGCATATTTTGAATGGGCACTGTGCTAACTTGTTACAATGTTATTAAAATCAAAACTTTCATTTTATGTGCTAGTTTTCTGTTTCATATTGTCTAGATGTAACGGAGTTAAAAATATAGTTAATTTAGATTTATCAGTGGCTTTTATTTTGGTGAATTTTTTCTCTTTGAGCAGCCTCACACTGCCTTCTGGGTATTGGAGTTTCTGGTGGACACAAATCACTGCTCATCGCCCTTATTGTACCCGTCAGGTTTCCATAGCCCCTCACAGTGCTGCTCTGCTCTGATGAGGGAGGTCCTGATGCGCAGTGAGGCTGAAGGCAACATATGTTTCTTTTATTGTCTTCAACAGGAAATAAACAGTGAAATCAAGTTCCAGAATCCTTCATTGTGTCCTACGTGCTCCCGTTACTTACACATTAAAAAAATGACAAAATTGACCAATAACTTCCTGGAAAATCATAATGTTGCCACCTGCTAGGGCAGAGTTAATGCACTATGGGGCCCTGCAGTAAAAAATCTGCAGTGGACCCCCATGAACCCTCAAATATTACTCTCATCTGCAGTCATCATTATTCAAGCTATCTTCATAATTTACTTGTATGATACATGAAAACTTTTATGGGATGAGGCTCAGTTGAGAATACACCTAAACCTTTAATTATAGAAGCACCAGATTTAGACACAGGGGCCCTTCTACATGATGAAGCCTCAAAACTAGATAACAATACTTTTTTGTGCTTATTGCAGAGACATTATTCAGATTACCACATGCTAATTTTTCAGGACCCTGTGGCATCAGGAACCCCAAGGCATTTGGCCACTTTGCCCACTTGGTAGTCATTCCTCACCAACAATCCAATCAAATCAAACTGCCTTTCTCTGCCTTTACCGCCACTGTATTGGTTTACACTTTTCCTGTCTAACAGGAAATCCATGAAATTAGGAAAGCAATACTGTCTCAAAAGGCCATTTCATTGTGACTTTAAGAATTCATTCTCCAGCTCCATGCAATGAACCAAAATTTATGGCTTTTCCAATTTCCAGACCTTGGACGGTGCACTTTCATAGCGACTGTGTGATGTACTCACACTCATGTTTGAATGGCACCATGGAGACCGCTGTCTTTATGGTGTAATAAAAACACCAAGCTGGTTGCAATGCAGATGAAATATGGATGCACTTGCACTTGTCAATCAGGATGCTGACATGCAGGTTCAAAGAATTTTCTGTTTTTTCTCTAAAAGCTAAATTATACCATTTTGTACTGGTTGCTGCTGTTTTGTTTTTTGTTTGTTTCTCTCCCATTTTTTTTTATTATCAAGCAAATGCAAAATCTATGAAAAAACCCTCTGGTATGCTATGGATTATTTGTTTTCCTCTTTTGCCATTTCATTCGCTGAACCCCTCCATGAGCACACAGGATATTTAGATTGCCTCTACACCTGAACAGTCTTTTCTCTTTGGAAGATGTGTTTTCAATACATTTTGTTTGGGGTTGAGGTGACATCTTTAAGTTCTAGTTCTTTTTCCAGGCACACTGGATGGTAAATGATATGCATAACTGCTCTTGGGGTTGTTTTTGTTGCTGTTGCTTCAAGAAGCCTGCCTAGAATTCCTTACATGAGTTCTTAGCTTTCTCTGAGGGAATTTAGTCCAGTGATACCATCATTAGGTCCCACATGTGAGGGCTACTGCTGCAAATAAAACAGTGTGAAAGCTCTGAGCATAAAAGCAAAATGGTAACACGAGTTACAATTCTGTGATTGCTGGGCTTCAAACCATCTGTAACACTGTGAAAAGAAAAGTTAATGATGGTGAGAAATGTGTTGTTGCAAATACAAAAGTGAGTGACAGATTGATGATCCATTTAAAAACTGCATGATAATTTGATGGGACTAGAATAGAACTGTGGAATTGTGCACATGAATTAAATGCAGCTAACAAATACACATCAGTTTATTTTGAAATGTTCTTTACATCTTTTAGAAACGACATAGAGCACATTCTATTGTGATTCAAAAAACTAAATTCAAATAAACGGGTTTAGAAAATGGATGGATGGATGAAGGGAGAGATAATATAATTCCTCAAAGTGTTTGTTATCGGTGGAGAACAGCAGACATCTTTGAACTATAGATGCAAAAAGCATTAAATAACCATTTTATTTTATTTCTGACTGATTTGTCCTGGTGGATTTGTCATTGTGTTTAAGCCCTACAAGAAAAGGGCAACTTAATTTTCTGACAACACTCTGCACCATGTCGCCAAGGTAGCTAATATAGCTATTGACAGTGGCCATGATGATATTGAGCAAAGGTGCAAGCAATAAAACATTTTTCCTATGGGGAAAGTTTAGGAAATTAATATCCTGGCAAATGATGAAAACAGATTGTGCCACTACAAGAATTTTATTGAGCAAGTGTGACTGCTGGAACTCTGAACAGCTGCCTAAATGTAACTCTGTGTAGGGTCACAGATCCTAGTCAATAAGCATGGGCATCTACTGTTTTCACACGTTTCCTCACACTTTGGCAGTTTTGAGTGGCTGTAGCAGAAGACCCGAGAGGAATTTGGCTGTGTTGGATGGTTCAGTATAATTAGTAGAAGCATTATGATGCCAAAACATCTTCTCTACAACAGAAGATCACCTTGAAAATCATCCAAATATAAATTCTTATTGAAGTGTTGTCAGCAATAAGCAGTCATTGTTCTGGGGAAATGTTCCCTGACAGGTAAATAATAACCTTTCAAATATCTGCAGTGAATTTGGCTTTCATGCCATTAATTATCTTTTTTTCTCTTTCTCAGACTGATAGTTTTTTTTGTTTTTTTTTTTTTCAAATGATGGATATCTCTATATTTTAACATTAGCTGTAGTCACTGCAAAAACTGGAATTTGAGGAAGTCTCGAGCTTCTTTTAGATGATTCAATGATCTGTTTATCCTCTTTTTTCTTACTGTTATCTTTTTAAGCATCTGCATATGCATTGGGTCTTTTTTAGGATAACTGAGCTTCATTTACCTCTGGTGTTCAGTTTTTATTTCAGCTCCACTAGTAACATGTCTAAAAAGTTAATTGGATGAATGATTCATTAATTGATACATTAATTTCTTACACATCTATTATGAAAAAAACAATAGGCTTTGCTTATTGTAAGAATCAGAGCAGGTCTGAATTCTTAAGAAGTCATTTTGTCTGTTATTAAGTAGTGAAAGTTGTATTTTCATTAAATTTGATTGGCCAGTAAAGCAAGAAGAGAAAATGACACTTGATTTTTTTTCTCAGATCATTCCAGACTTTTTTTTCCCCATGTCATCCATTTTGACTGAATTCTTCACATTTGTTCAACAACACCTTAATAATAGCATTCTGCCATTTTTGAGTTGTTTCCATGTTATTCACATGCAAATACTGTATGAGTTGATGAGCTGAATGAAAAGACAGATAACTTACTTGAAGCACCTTTACCTTGAATTTATAAAGTCCTACTGATGATATGAACTTAATAAGTAAATTGTTTTAGGGCCAGGTGGTGGTGTGATGTTGATTTTTATGTCAGTTTATTAAGTCATTTTCACTTAACCTACTGAAAGCTTTTTTTTTTTTCAAAACTTGAGACCAGAAAATACCTAATACCAGAAGAAAATCTGGTTTTTAGTCGGGAATATATATATTGGTTGTGTAAAAATATGTTCAGTTGTGTTTAGGAAAAAGAAAAATAATTTTTGAGTTGTCTAATTGTTGGTTACTGGTTAGCACTTGAGGGATTCCCTTTGCTGGGCATAAGCTCCATTCTTATCAGGTTCCCACTTGGTGCTGCAAGCTGACCTTCAGACATGATCTCCCCCTGGTCTCCTCTCATCAGAAGGAAAAATGATAAGAACTGATTGTGTGGTGATAGAAACCCACCATGGTAGTCACACAGACCCACATAGACCCAGCAGACTGTTATGTGGGTTCCCTCAGTGTAAGATTTACGGCATCAGTAGTCGTTATGAGAGTATGGTGAGGAGGCCATCGTTCACAGCATCACATCAAAAATGAGATGGACCTTGAGGTCACAAACACAAGGGACAGACAAGGTTCAGTAGACTGCTGGATAAGTTAACACTGACATAAAAACATTTCAAGTTAAACCTTTTACATAACATGGTAATTTTCTAGTTTGGAGCAGTCTGAATGCATGCTTCACACACTGAACAGGCAATAATTGCATTTGTTAGAGCATAGCCACACCTCAGGAGTTCTCTTGGCAAGCTGTTGGCAAAATTTCTCCTGGTTCAAAGAAAGACAGATAATTATGACTGAGCATACCGTGGAATTTTGGTGGGATGCCATTGCTGTAAGATGGCATTTATACACCACCTGGTTGATGCACCTGCTGTCGATATGTTCTGTTAGACTGGGATGCAATTAATACAAGCTACAAAGGCAGGATTTGTTTGTGCTTATTGCTTGGCCCACCTGCAGCTGCTTTTGGCAAACGACTGTGCTGAGAGACACGCTCAGACGGTTTGCGGAGATGGTTCCCTCTCCATGTGTTAATTAACCTGGAGGTGACTGTACAAAGAGGCTCCATTCTGCTGTTGGATGAGTTATGAATCCAGCAAGTTATCCCATGCTAATGTGTTCTCAAGTCAAGTCCTGCTGTTCAAAAGTGTCAAGATACCTGACTAATCAAAATAGCACTGCAATCCCAATATTCAGTTGTATTTGTACTAAACTTTACCAAACATAAAAATAACAATACACACAGAGCTTAAAAATGTAAAGGGAGTAAAGACACAAACAGATGATAACAGTGATAAGAAGGGACTAAATAATCTGAGCCAAGGGTCTGTGTGCTTAATTACTCTGGATTCATACATTAGTAGTCAGTGCCAGTGAAACTCTCACACTTCAGTAACAGTTTGGCATCCCGAACAGGATTCATTAACTTCCTTTGTAGTTGGTAAGAAAATGAATGCAGAACAACTCCCTCACCTAAAGTGCTACACAAGCGTCCATATGAAGGATACAGGATATTTAAAGACATAGTTAAGTCATTTAAAGAACTTTATAGATTTTCAATAATGTTTCCATGGATCATTTCATTACTTAATCTTACTGTGTTCCAGCAGAATCTGTGTATACTGTATGTATTCTGTTATGTATTCACTGCATGGAAATATATATTTTTAAATATAAAGATTACAAGCTGTTCACCATCTCTACAATTTCCCATGCAAGTACCATTGTGGTAGTTTTTCTGCAATTCTCTGTATCTATTAATGTGACCTGCCTGTTCTGACCCACTCAGTGATGGTGAGTGGATGCTCTGTATGGGGGGATAAGAGTGGGCTGGTTTAGAGGGACAGTCCTACTGATTTATACCCATGTGGGTTGTTTGCTGCAAAAGTAGTACTGTACTGAACACAGATGACTCATATCCACTCCAGGTTGTTTTTATACTTCATACCAAGAGAGCTCTTAAATAAGATTTGTTTGTAACAGTACAATAGAGTTCTAAGGTTTATTACAGTATCAGGAAACACAACGTTCCATTTGGGTATAAATTTGTTGTAGCGAAAATTTAATATCTGCTGAATTGCTGAAAGCCATGCATTTGCAGTTATTACTGTATATCTGTGGTAAATTAGAGATGTATTAATTGAAAAAGACTTTTTTAATGTTTGAGCATCATTATTTCATTATTTGGTCTGACAGCAGCCTTTATAATCACTGAATCAGTGAGGAAATAATACTAAGAAAAAACAAGGTTTATATTCTACTTTGTTGTACAACAAATCATGACATTAAGCACTGAGAGATGTAAACATTAATACTTTGCTTTTTTGTGTTCTGAATACCTTGAATGGATGAATTCTCACATTTAACCAGCATTAGTAGTTTTGTTGAAGCACTTAGCACTTATCCCAATGAAAACCCCTTTTGAAACAAGCCGTGAAATATTCATCATGTTCTTATGGGTAGATACCCTTTGAGACTGCAGAAACACTACAAATTATATAACACGGGGATCATTATGGTATGGGCAGACCCTTTTATTCTTAAAAAAAAAAATTACCCAGTGGTGCTGTCCTGAGTTATTTTAATTTATAATTGCTCATTTGCGCTTTTCTTTTTAAAAAAAAGAGAAGCCAAAGAAACTGTGTGTGATAAATGAAAATTCTTGAACTGTGATTTTCTCTCATCTCCTGCCTGTCGTAGTAGGTTTCAAAGATTCTTGTAGCTTTCAGGTATTTCAGTTAATAAGTTTACATGCACACTATACTTCGATTTTTGCCTGTACTGCAATTCAGGCAAAAATGCAGAGTAAGACTTGGGAATCAATAAGATTCCATCATTCACCAATAAAAATGACGCATTGCTTCATCGGCTTGCGAGAGGAAGCATGCGAGGTGAGGAAATGCATGATCAGAATGCTAACACCAATTGTACGCCAAAGGAGTGTTTAAATGATTGCGCTCTTCGATTGACAGTCTCATAATCTAGGTCTGTTACTCAAAGTACACAATACTCATTTATGCTGATTTCAATCTGATCATGTTGTTTAAATGACATTTGAAAAAATCTATTTATGACTTTACTCATAACATAATCAAAGTTCTAATGTGCATGTTAACATAATGAGTGATAAAGTTCTGCTTGTTAACATAAATTCATGTTGATTGATAAGTGTGAGAATTTATTAAGATAAATTCTTACTTTTACCAATCAATATGAAGCCATATAGATACAGTAATCAAGCACCATATTGCACCCACAAGGGATCGACACATCAAAATTTCACCTTCTTCTTATGTGTGTTCAGATCTGTATATTTAACAGCACAGACCTTATGTGGTGTATTCAGTCGTGCAGGTCTGATATAACAAAAAATGCAGCCTCAAGGGGGCACAAGCCAGTGTCCA
>VXCM01001013.1:0-24511 GCA_014773175.1 Lucifuga dentata
CGACCTGAGGAGAGCAGCGGGGCCCCTGCCGCTGCTACCCCGGTCACTTCCTCTGTCCCAGCACGGAGCTCTCCGCTCCAGGTGGCTGTGAACGGGTCTTCTCTGGTCACAAACCAAAACGCAGGACACCCGGTCCATTGTCTCTAGTCCACGACTCCAATCCCGGCTGTGTCTCCATAGTACTGATAAAGAACACTTACTGACATGCGATGCCATGTTGCATCACTTCACTTCACTGACACCGCTTAAAAAGTTGGGAAAAGTACACTTTATAATTGTAATATGACTATTGTGAGGGTAGTCCGCTTTGTATCGATCGTTAAAGTCTCCTTCTTTGTATGAATGAAAACACGACATTGATATTTCCCAAAGAGCTCAGCGTTATTTTATAACAGACAGTGAACCACAAATTGCAAAACAACAACGTGATCCCGGAAGTTAGCGTTACAATTCTTCTTCCTCCTGATGTTTTACAACAGCCAAATCGTACATTACTGCCACCTACTGGTATGGAATATAGCTCAGGCGTTCTTGTCTATTAATATACATTTTAAAAATTGAATGAAAACTCATTGTCTTAAAAAAAAAGCTCTTCTTAAACAATTGTGCTAAAGATACAAAAACAAAAATTAATAAATAAATTATATTGACGAGCTTTATAAATTTGCGGAAGTGACGTATGAAAGGCGGTAGTGATTTGAAATTTGAAATTTAACAGACAGCAATGTAAGCCGGGTTAACATCTCGGGTGGACACGACAGGGAATTTATTATTTTCTTAAAACATCATGGCATCGCATAACTCTTTACTGCGACACACCAACACGCGAGTAGAATCTCCTGCCAAGGTATTTGCCAAGCTGAAATCCAAAGTGCAAAGAGAAGCCGTGTTTGCGAAGCGGGGGATGCTAACAGAGAACAACACACAGCGTGAGGTTGGAGACAAACAGAGAGCAGATTTTTACAAATCCAGGCAGAAAAAAGAGAGCACCTGGATGATCGATGACATTAAAGAGAGTCAGATGGTTGGTTTTTGTCCTGATGAAGCAGAGGTTTTAACACTTTCTCCTATACCGAGTCCTCGGAAAAGCCTCGGCTACACGTACACGGACTTAAGCAACACATCTCCAGAGAAACTTCCCAATGTGACCGACATAAGAAATAAAAATACACCAAGTAAGAGATCTGTGATGCAGCCATTAGCAGTGTCTCAACCCCACTCCAAACAGATCCACAGAGCACCACCTCCAGTGGGGGATTTGGATATCTTCAGGATTATCAACAGTACCACCCCAAAGAGGCAGCCAACAGAAGATGTATATGGAAGGAGTGTGTTTGAGGATCCCCGTGTTTCTCTGGACAAACTGATGTCTCCAGCCAAGATGTTTTCCACCATGAAGGAGAGACTGAAGAAGAGAAAACTGGAGCAGCAAGATATTCAGTCCAACAACACCATAAATGAACTGGACAATGAAACCATTCGCCAACCTAAAGAAAGAAAAATGTCCTCTGTTTTCAATGAGGATATTGACACCACAGTGGAGAATTTGGTTGATGTTGGAAGAACTTCATTCCCTGCAGAAGTGAACCAATCCTCCCATGAACTCATCTTCACACCAGGGAACCCAGTTTCAAAGAAATGTGAGAGCATCTTTACCTAATCACCATTACTGTTGCTTTTTTTTTTTTTAACTCATTTTCTTGTTTTCTTGTTTAGTGGAATGCATCGATTTCACTCAGATGTCTCCCTGATGTTAGCTGTCTTTTTTTTTTAATAGGGTGTGATGTTACTCTGACAAGACTACCGCTCATGTCTCCTGCCAAGATGTTTTCTCACATGAAGGAGAGGGAGAATAAGAAGCAGCAACAGGAGGTGCAGAAAGTCAGCAGCAGCATAAGGAAACTCAACACTGAGGGTGAGAGTGTCATGAATGTGGATGTCAGAAAGTTTGATATTTTTGCATTGTATTATTGTTTTTATTATTATTAGAAATCAGTCTCAATTTTATGTATTGAGCCCTTATTTTCTGAATTCAAATTTAGATAAGTTATTTCAGGTTTTATGTATAGTTGTTTAAATAAGTATTGTGAATTTTGCGGTTCAAAATTTACTCTTATCTTTATTTACTTACTCACTAAGATCAGCTGATATATCCTTATCAGATTTTTTCTTACTCTGAAATATAGATTTAAGTTTCAGCCTCAAAAATCCAATATCAAGCAGGCTCTTCTCAAATCATCAGGGTTCTGTTCCAAGAAGCAGCATAATATCTGGAGAACTTAGCTAAGTCAAACACAGCAAGGTTTTTGCACAGTCCATGCTCCAGATTTGAGTGCATTCTTTAGCCAGGTTATCCAGATAACTCAGGCAGAATATATTTGCTAAATGATTGATTCTTAATTCTTTTTTCTTCCATAGATCATGGCTGTCAGCCCCGAGTCACAGCTTTCGAAAAGGGAGAGACTGAGGACAGCATCTCTGATAGTGTTGCAGAAAGTGCGACTCCGGTCAACCAGTCCAGATTGGAGGCAACTGACAGCCAATCAGATATTGATCCCTCTGGTGACATACTAATCCCTGCTGCACCATCACAACCTGTTTTGCACGAAGACCCACTCGTGCTTGACTCGCCATATGTCTCCATCCCAAAGAAACGTGAGGCTGTGTTCAAGAACAGCAGATGGCCCAAGCACACTATGTTGCCCAGTGTGAGTAGAACCTCAGTTAAATATGAGTACAAAAAGATGAATCCATCTTACACACATTATTTAGGACTGAGATTGAAGAGGGAAGATGTTAACAAATGGGAGAAATGAAGGACAGTTGTCCATCCATGAAGAATCAAATCACTGAATCACCATTTTTGCACTCGCACTTGAGAGCGGAATGGTTATCAGCCATGCTTTGTCTTCTTTTGCAAGGTTTTGTCCTGTGTTCCTTCTGAGTTTGTGTTTTCTCATCTGGCAGGAGAATGTGATTTATCTCAGAAAGTGGTTCTTGAGGAATAGTCGTAAGGGCCTGTATGTTGAAGGAATCCACAGGTAACTGTTTTTGGAAACTACATGACCCCTTAAGATTTGCTCCCTTGCAAATATTTGAGAAGTTTTTTTGCACGAGGAAAACAAAGTATTAGAGCTAATTTTCCAACTGCTTACACAACCACTGTTTTGTGATACAGACATGTTCATATTGTGGTTTCCAGAATTTTACGTCTCTTAAGATCTTTGGTAGCATTGATGTGACCTCTAACTATTTGTTCTCGTCTTTTGCGCGCAGGGAAGAAGGCATACCTTGGAACAGTAACGTCATTGAGGGCAGGGTTTCTAATTCTGTGCTGAAGACTGTTTCTGGCAGAATATATGTCTTGGCTGGCAAGATGAACATGAATATTCAGTCTGGTAAGTTCTTCAGAATTTATATAGGTAGGTATTTTGCACTGAAAATGTACAACATAAGCACACTGGTGCATAATAATCTCCCTTTTGCCTGCAGAATTGCCAAAGTGGTTTTTGAGGAAGTTTCTTCACGGTTTTCCTTCAAACTGGAAGATGCTTTATGAGAAGTTTCTGTCAGATTCAAAAGAGTAAGAAAATTTATTTCAGTCTGTGGTTGTTTAAAGTGATGGACTGAAAGTTTTTGCTCTGCAAGTCACACATCTTAAGTTAGAGTATGGGAATGAGTAATAATTGTTTAAACCAAAATCCACAAATATTAAGCTGATATTTTCCGAAGAAAAGAACCAAATTTAGTTTTGTTGTGGTGATCCCAGTAAGGGACCGGAGAGTAATGGCGAAGGGTGGTGCAGCAGGTCCAGGATGGTGTCTGAGATGCCTGAAAGCAGCCGCTCCACGAAACAACACAGGGAGAAACGCTTGAAGACACGTAAGTACAACAGAAAAGACTCAAACAGTCAAATTAGTGTGTCCTCCTGGTCTCTATCATTCATTTATTTGATTGATCAGTAGTAATTCAGAAATAAATCACAATTTTTCTTTTAGTTAACATAATTTTGATCTTGTTATTTTTGATGCATCATATAAGAAGTTTAGCATAACATTGAATAGCACATCTAAATAATATGTTTTATTGTAGCATAAATTTTAGTTAGCTCAGTAGTTAAATCATGCATTAGCGTAAATGGCTTTTTTTGCTCAAACATGCTCTCATTTTTCTCCTCATCTCCAGCTGCTTCCTGTCCTCCTGCCACCTTCTCTTCTTTAAAAGTGTCTCGCAGCGGTCGAATAATTAAGCCGCCTCTAGACTTTTGGAGAGGAGGGAGAGTTATTCTGGATGCAAACATGAATGTCACCATCCATGAATGTTACGATACGTCCATCTGCAACCCTGTAAGCACCCAATATTAACTTAATACAGGTTTCTTGTCTGTCTGGGCTATTTGATCTAACTGTGTGGCTGTGGGTTATTTCTGTATATTACAGGAGGTTACAACAACGGTTACCACAAGGGTGTCACAGAAAGCAGCCAGCAAGTTTCTGCCCTGCGGTGGAGGTAAAAGATGCTCTGAGATGCTGTCATTTGCACCTTGCCTTTAGTTGAAATTGTGCTGGTGGCTCAATTTGATCTCTGCTGCGCCCCTGTGTTTGCAGAACATGCTGCGCCATTAGTACCACTGAGGAAGGTCAAGCCCCCACATCGCAAAAATAACCGAGCTAACGCCATCCCTGACAAGAAGCCTTCTGGTCCAAATGAACGTCCTAAGGAGGTGCTGACCCAGGACAGCAGCCCTGAAGAATTGTCAGACAGAATCACGAGATCCCGCCTGAAGCATCCACTTACAGAGAGAAGCTTGGATGCTGACAATGTTCCTCAATCACAAAGTCAACCTGAGCAGAGATCCAAAAAACAGATGCATTCAGTAAGAGTCTTAGGAATGAAACAGACTGTTTGTGCACCCACAAAGTCTCGCACAGTCTGCGACAAAACACCATCAGATGATGATGTGTTCATTAAGAGAAAGAGGAAATGTGCACACCGGAAGAGGGGCAAGAACGAGGCACGACCAAGCCAAAAGTCTCCAGAGGACAGCGGGAGGGAAATGAGGAAGAAAGCCACTATATCACAAAAGAACAATGCTGCGCAAACACAAAGACAACACAAATCAAGCAAACACACCAAAACATCACCACCTCCCAAGCCTTCGCCTGAACTGGGTCCGCCCGGCAAGAAACACAAGGAAAACAACATCCTAAGCAGAAAGATGCAGGGGAAAGATGAAGATGAATGGACTGAGGCGGAGCTTAGAAAGCTGCAAGAGTAAGTTGCATTTTGCAGAATAAGTGTAACATATTTCAGCAGTGCTTGTACAACATTTATGCGTGCTCCTGATTTTGCAGGGCTGTGTCCTCCTATCCTAAGCACATGAGAGATTACTGGGCAAATGTGGCCATGATGGTGGGAACACGCTCTGGTGAGGAGTGCTATAAACAGCACACATCTCAGGGGGCCTTCCAGACCCCCAATAAGAAGGCAAAGAAACCTAAAAAGGCAGCAAGAAAAGCTCCAGGTAGTGAAGTTTGCTGTTTTATTAAAGTGCAGGACAGCTGTATAAAGGCTTGTGGTGTCAGAGGTGATTTTACCTGACTTTGCACAGCACCCTCTACAACCACAAAAGCCCTTATACAGTTGTTTTCACTTGCAAACTAGCGTTCCCCATGATCAATAGACAGAATTTGATGTGTTAAAGATCGCTTTTTAAAGGACCATACCATCCATTTTGTATGTTTGAGCCTAATATATTCATACACGTAAAGTTAGTGAATCATTTTCCAAAGGATAAAACCGTATTTCAGCTTTCCTGAAAATTTCTTAATCTTTCAGAATGAAATTTTCAAGCAGTACATCCACCTTAAAAATCGATGTTTCGCCTAATAGTTAGGCAAAATTATGAAGTCACGGTCGTTAAAATTTTTCGATAAACGCAGGTCTTCTTTTGGGACTATATTCCCTGGTGGAGACATACATTCACTTCCTGTTTTTTTATTGTGCTTAAATGCTAAAATTTCTAAACTTAAAAAAAAAAAAAGAAAATACGTCTTGTTCGCGATGATGGATTACCTAGTATCCCAAGAACGTTTCAAGTATCAACAAGTTGATTTTAATAGCATACCAGAATGAACTGAAAACAATGGCGGTCTGGAAAGTAGGAAAAAAAAATTTTAACTCACCGCTCCAGTATCATGCTTTGGGAAATGATTAGTAGCCTTACTTGTATGAAAATTGAATATATTAGGCTCAAACATGCAAAATGGATGGTATGGTCCTTTAAAACATAAATTGGATAAGATTTTGACACTCCATGTGCCCTTGCCTAGCTCCTGATCCTCCTGTGATATCTGCCCGAGCGGGAACCTTGAAGAGGAAGCAGCAGGTGCGTCAGTTTCTGGAGGCCATGCCTAAAGAAAACGTTGACGACGTGTTCAGCACTGCATACATGCAAAGTAAACGGTTTGAGGTACCACTCGCTCTGTCGTAATTATTATAAACTCTTAACTTTTGTGAAATAAACATCCTTTGAGTCATTTCACACACACACACAAATGGCAGTCAAAGATTTTTGATTTAATGATGATGATTCAATACAATATGAATGACATCTGTTCTTGTTTCATAGCTCCCCTCCATGTGTCCAAGTGATGACTATGATTTCACGCTGTCTGACCAGGAGCTCTTGACCCCAAAGTCTGCAGGTTTCCTTGAAGTAAAGACCCCTCAGTGTCTCCATATCACGCCCAGAATGATGGGTTCTCCAAACAGGTGACCTTAACTGCTCTAAGCTGGAAGAGCAATATGTAATTTGATTTACTTTGGTAAACAAAGGAGTCTAAGTCCTATACTTTTGGAGAGTTGTTACTGCAGTACAGTAACTGGTCCTTTCTGTGTTCAGGACCAACGATGATAAGTACATCTATCAACTGCAGAAGAGGATGAATAAAAGTCAGTTCAATGTCTGCAAACAAGGTCATCCTTTAAAGGTAATGGATCATCTCTGTGATTTTTGCAAATTAAAAAAACACTTGAACTATAGTACATGAACAATTGTTGAGTTTAAAAAAAAGTGATTTTTTTTTTTTTTTTTTNTTTTTTTTTTTTTTTTTCTCCTTCTTTCAGAGCTTCACACCCTCCCCATCAGCGAAACAAGCAATGAGAAAATGTGGTAACACAGGTAGGTTTCCTTAAGAATACACCAGTCATTAATTTACATCTATGTAAATTAATTACATCTATTTACACCTATGCGTCGGCTATGTTAGAAATGTAAGTCATGTGTCATATACATTATACATGATCTTATGCATTACAAGACAACAATCAAGTCATGAAGCTGAGTCAACACCTCGACTTCAACCTAAACTGAACTTGACTTCATCGAATTAATGTTTACTGCAGGGCTGTTGTGTTGTCAGGTGGTTTTTGGTTCGTCCTGTGTAGAGGAAATTCAGCATTCTCACTGTCAGGAATTAAACGGGCTTTGGATGTTATCATGTTATTGCTGCATTTCATATCAAAAAAATCAGTTTATTTAACAAAAATCAATGTCTTTCCCTTCTCACCAGAAAACGACAGCTTTGTTGTATGGGAGATGTTTCCAGACAATAATGATTTATCTGAAAGTGGAGAGGAAGAAGATTTTTACTTTTCAGAAAATGATTGATTTTTGGTTAAAATTGTTTATTAATTTACCAAAATCAGTTGAAATGTCACTTTTACTATTATGTTCAGATGTTTTCGTTCTATCTTTTATATAAATTTTGTTTAGACTGAGTCTGGTTATCGCATGATATTAAAGTGCTTTAATTCACCGTTATGGTTCATTTGTGTGTATCATATAATGTATAGTATAGGTACATTTACATTACCTCAAGCTTCCTAATTGACTTTTTCTTCATTTAGTAGTTTAAAGGACCATACCATCTGTTTTTCTAATTAATTTTCATAAATGTTAATTGAGAAAAAAAACATAGGAAAAAACATTTAATTCACTATTCCAGTAGTATGCTTTGGGAAATGATTAGTGTCAGTAACATTACGTGTATGAAAACTGATTATATTAGGCTCAAACATACAAAATGGTGTATGGTCCTTTAAATGCTAAAATTACATAACTTCGAAAAGAAAACCTGAATATATTCATCTTGTTCACGATGATGGATTATCTATCCAAAGAATGTTTAAGTATCAACAAATTTATTTTAATAGCGTACTAGAATGAACTGAAACCAATGGCAGTCTGGAAGGTAGGAGAAAAAAAAATATCACCGTTCCAGTAGTATGCTTTGGGAAATAATAGTATGTATGAAAATTGAATATTATATTACATGTACGTATAATGGACGGTATGGTTCTTTAACTGTTATTATGGCTTGTGGCGCCCCCCTCAGGCCTAAGGATTCAATCTGCATGGCTGCAATTAATAGACAAGCAGGTAAACCACCTCATTTCTGGAAATTGCCTACATCACTGTATTTTTGTGGGCCATTAACCTTGATATCCTTAATATGGCTGAAATGTCTTCCTCAATAGATCAAATTATCTACCAGAAAATTATACTAATTTAAAACGTTTAATTACATGGGAAGCTCTCAAATAATATTTGAAAAACTAAAATCTGCCCCATAACCTTTTATCCCTGAAGTCTTGATGTATGACTAGTTTGTCATACAAGACTGTCTTGTAATTAGTAATGCATAATTCTGATTATTCATGTCAACCATATCCATAAAATCCAAAATCATTGTTTTACAAATTCTCTCCTCTCCCAAACTTGCTCGTTAAGCACTAGATTAATATTTTGAGTCTTCATTTCTTGTGCACATGAGGTTATTCGTGAGAATATCACAATGCTGGCACTTATAAGAAAATTTACTGTAAGATCTCTGTCATATGACCCTAGAAAGTCTGTTTGTGTATGTTAAAATTGAGATTATTGTTTGAGTGATGGAGAAGGGGTAGGATTAAGTGTATATTTCTTCCTACTCCTTTTCGAACATGTAATATATATGTAAAAAAAAATTTGCTTGATTATTCATGTTGACATGAGAATTTGTATTTTGAGAGTTTGCTGTATGTTGATGTTACATGTTGTTACTCTTGTTTTGTTTTGTGTATTTGTTCTGCATATTTACAGCATGTTCGAAATAAATAAAATAAAAACCCTTTAAAACTGGTATAACAATTTTCATTCAACTGGTGAGCAGGGTTCATTATTGTTTCATAATTGCTGCTCACATATATGCTTCAAAAAGGAAGACACATAAAACAAAATCAACGAATATCAAAGCTTAACTTTCAGACGAATTAATAAAATTTACAGTAGCATTTCCTTTACTGGCTACTTTCCCCCACACGTTTAAAATACCGCTTTCATTACACAGCAACAGTTACAGTGCCTCCACAAATACGAATATAATAATCACAACAAAATGTTTTGTGATGTTTTTGTAAGATACTGGCCATATTTTAGAATGTGCCATTAGCAGTCATCACATCAGACATTTTTTTAAAATCAACTTTTGATTTGGAGGTCATGTGACAGAGACGTCATGTCACGTGACTCTTGGTTCCGTAACAGCTTGCCTTTAAACAGCAGAGCTGAGTTGAAACAAGAACACACCAGGAGACAATGAAGAGCTTGTGAGTGTTTCTGTGTAAATAAAAATCTGTTGTTTTCTTCTTCTTCTTTATTTTTTTAAAGGGATATCCAGGGAAGAATTAATTTAGAGACTTGTAACATGGCTGCTGTTTGTTTCTGGTATGTAGCGCACTTCGTGATTTTATAGTTCCTGTTTGTGCTGACCTACATAATAACTAAACACAGCCACCATAAATAAGTTAACAGGTTAGATGTTAAGTTAGCAGGTTAGAGTGTTCACTGTGAGTGTCTGTGTGTGTGTGTGTGTGTGTGTGTGTGTGTGTGTGTGTGTGTATGTGTGTACATACAGCTGTACAGTACATATCTGCGTGCTACTTAGTGTGTTTAACGTGACCTACTTGAGTGACATTGTTTTTGTTTTGACCGTGAGATCTGATCCTCTCTACACTTACATGTTTATGGATGTATAGAATTAGACACAGGTCTAATTTTGTATTTTAATGTTTTAATTTCTCCTCCTGTCAGGGTGACCTTCATTATTACTCTGTTGTTCAGCTCGTTTGTCTGGAGCGGGTATCTGGAACAGGATCAGGATGTCTTGTGAGCAAAACGATTTTAAAAGCATTTTCTAGAAACTGTATTATTGAATTAATCATATTTGTGCTTCTTCTTTTTGAAACCTTTTTTTTTAGACAACTTTATGTCAAGCATAAGTGACTTTTTAATCAGTACAGTAAATCGAAAATCCTTATCAAAAAAGGAAGTATGGGACATTAAATGTGCCTGATGTGGTTTTGTAGTTTTGAACAGCATTGTCCAGTTCAGTCCAAAAACAAGTTGTTATGAGTCATAATCTGGACCCAGCGATTAGCTCTGACAGTGAAATAGGTATGGCTTTGCAAAATGATAAGGGATTAGTTAGTAAATGATCAGGTACATGTGATATTTAAAAAATTTTGAACAAACATTCAACCACAGCAAAATAATTAAACTGGTTACTAATCTTGTATACTACAGAGGAAACAGATAGTAAATGTGCTTGAAGTAAAGGATCATAATGAAGGTATTTGTTGTTGTGTCTTTAGGATACCAGATGACTGGGCTCGTGTTGGCCGGGTCAGCCCCACAGAGGAGCTGGAGATGACCTTTGCCCTCAAACAGCAGAACGTTCACCTGCTGGAGGAAACACTCAGACTTGTGTCAGACCCTGATTCAGCACAATATGGTAGGGCCGTCTTGGTTCTGTTAAAGCACTCACAGACAGATGGCTTTGAAAAACAAATAAATAGATCAGATTTGAGAAATGTCTGTGAATAAAAAGTAAGTTTAAATTGCACAATCAAGAAAAGATGTATCTTATTTGTATTCTTTATTTCTGAGTTTATTAATGCATTTCCTGCTTCATCATATGCTAATAAGATGTCCAGTGGGCTCGGTCAGTTTATGTATTTCTAATTCTGTCGTTCAGAATGTGCAGTATATTACAAACTGTCTTGATGTTTATCAAATTGTTCTTAACTGATAAGATGAAAGTCTCAACTTTGACCTGTTTTCATGCTGTAAACAGTCCTGCCATTGCTACAGTGCATCATACAGTGTTACAGCAGTAAAGGCCTCTTTGTCCTCCACAGGTAAGCATCTCAGCCTGGAGGAAGTCTCCTCTCTCGTGCGACCATCTGAGCTGACCCAGAAGGTGGTGCGTCAGTGGCTGCAGAGTCATGGGATTACAAACTGCCTGACTGTTCACACTCAGGACTTTATGCAGTGCACTATGACTGCAGAGTAAGCAAAACTTTTGAAAACTTTTGTTGCGCTTACTCGGCAGCATTTATCACTGGCTTCGGCACAGTTAAGACACACATACTTTTTCCTGCTCAGCTTCCTCAAACTGTAAATCCTACAGAATGCTGCTGTTGTCATGTGAGCCAGTTCCTTTTTTTTGTGATATTTAAAAATTTGAGTTGGACACTTGAATTCATAAAACTTCATAAAGCTGTTTTGATATTTAGGTTTGACATTCAAGCATGTTTTTGTGTGGATTCGGTATTAAGGGTTGCAGAGATGCTTCTCCCCGGTAGCAAGTTCTACCGTTACACCAGAGATGGCCGGTTTGTGGTGAGGTCATCATCTCCGTACTCTGTTCATGATGATGTTCACCAGCATCTTGACTTTGGTGAGCACCATTGCTTCATCTGTTATCTGTTGTCTGTCATCTGTGATTGCTTTATATATAGGATAGAATCGGTCATTAATATCATCTTTAGATGGATTATTCATGTTTTTGGATTGCCTCTGTAGTTGGAGGGCTTCACCGCTTCCCTCCCAAAGGACAGGACCCCTTATCCAACAGGAAGAATTCTAAGGCAGGGCTGCACCTTGGGGTGACTCCTGCCATCTTGAGGAGCCGCTATAACCTGACAGCAGCTGATGTGGGAACATCTCAGAACAACAGCCAGGCTGTAGCTCAGGTGTGGCCCTCAGCATCACGATGAAAAGATTTAAGCATCGCTTTTAGATGTGCATCAAATGGCCTAGACTCCTTAAAGGACCATACAGACCATTTTGTATGTTTGAGCCTAATATATTCAATTTTCATACATGTTAGNCCTTAAAGGACCATACAGACCATTTTGTATGTTTGAGCCTAATATATTCAATTTTCATACATGTTAGATTACTGACAACCATTTCCCAAAGGATGAAATCATATTTCAACTTTCCTGATATTTTGCAAAATCTCTTTATCTTTCAAAATCAAATATTCAAGCGATACAGCCACCTTAAAAATCAATATTTCACCTGCTAAAAGTTATGCAGCCTTATGAAGTCACGGTCATTTAATTTTTTTGATAAATGCAGGTCTTCTTTTGGGACTATATTCNCTTATGAAGTCACGGTCATTTAATTTTTTTGATAAATGCAGGTCTTCTTTTGGGACTATATTCCCCAGTGGTGACATACGTTCACTCCGTGCTTTTTATTGCGCTTAAATGCTAAAATTATGTAACTTAAAAAAAAACCTGAATACACGTCTTGTTCACAATGATGGATTAACTATCCCAAGAATGTTTCAAGTATCAACAAGTTGATTTTAATAGCGTACCAGAATGAACTGAAACCAATGGCGGTTTGGAAGATAGGAAAAAAAATTTTTAAATTCACAATTCAAGTTAGTATGCTTTGGGAAATGATTGTCAGTAACGTTATGTGTATGAAAATTGAATATATTAGCCTCAAANTAGTATGCTTTGGGAAATGATTGTCAGTAACGTTATGTGTATGAAAATTGAATATATTAGCCTCAAACATGCAAAATGGCCGGTATGGTCCTTTAAGCTTTAAGCTCTCACTTTAGATTTATTCACTTTTTTTTTGTAGTTTTTGGAACAGTATTACCACCCTGCAGACCTGGCGGAGTTCATGAGTCTCTTTGGCAGTAGCTTTCAGCATATGTCTACAGTGGAGCGGGTCGTAGGCACCCAGGGAGCAGGAAAAGCTGGTTTGGAAGCCAGTCTGGATGTGGAGTATATCATGAGCACAGGAGCAAACATCTCCACATGGATCTTCACCAATCCAGGTCTGTAGGAGAGAGGTGTACAGCCAATTCTCTTCTTGTTTCTGTTATATTTAGCGGAACGCGCTTGCTGATATTTTGACAAAAGCAAAAACAGATGGTTAAAATGTAAACACAGAAGTACGAACACACTGTAATAACAAAAGTATAATTGAGATTCCTGAACTACTTACTTTGTGCAAGCATGATGGTAAAATGACATGAAGAGATTTCAATGAAAAAATGAAAATGAATGAAAAATGTTTTCTATAATTTCCAGGATGATATATTATTTGCAATTAAATTATTATTATTTTTTTTTTTGCAATTCTCTCCCCATTTTCCTTCAGGTCGTCATGAGTCCCAAGAACCTTTCCTGGAGTGGATGGTTCTGCTCAGCAACATGTCTGACTTGCCGTGGGTCCACACGATCAGCTATGGTGACGATGAGGACAGCCTGTCTGCTGCCTACATGATGCGAATCAACACTGAGTTCATGAAGGCTGGAGTCAGAGGCATCTCTTTACTCTTTGCATCTGGTTAGTAATCAGAGAGAAATCTGCAGAATTAATGCTTTGAACTAGAGCCTGACTGACACTAATTTTAAAGGACCATGCTGGTGATTTTGTGCATTTGAGCCCAATAAATACAACCCGCACGCACGTTATGTTACTGCCCAACCATTTTACAAAACAGACTACTGGAGCAGTACATTTTGGGAATTTTATATCCCTGCCTTTCAGACAGCTATTGGTTTCAGTTCATTCCACTTTGTTATTAAAAAAAAAAAAAAAAAAAAAATCCTTGTAGAATTACTTAGAGAGTTAGGTTAACTTTTATTTTAACCAATCCAGCATGGAGCTACATGGAAGAAAATGTACATCTCTGCCAGGGAATATAGTCCTAAGAGAAGGCAGCTTTTACAAAGAAAATAACATGACCATGTAATATTGGCTCAATATCAGTTAGACACCATCAACATTTACAAACAACATACTATACTATACTATAACAGTAATGTCTGAATGTCAACGAGCTACCAGCTATGCTGGATGGGTATCTGTTGGGTTTTTCTTTTTAATCTCTGTAATATTGACTTATGTTAGGTGACAGTGGTGCTGGCTGCAGACATTTGACTAAAGGACAAAACTCCTTCAGGCCCAGTTTCCCTGCTTCAAGGTAAAAAAAAAAACAAAAAAACAACTTTTCTGTCAGGAAAGATGTTTATGATTTGTCTCACGCCTGTGATATGAGAGTCTAACATGTTGCAAAATCGATATTTCATTTTGAATATTAGAAAGTGAATGATTTGAAGAAAACACTTTGCCTGCAGCAGGGTCAAGTGTCATAAATCTTAGCTATATTGTTGCTTTTCCCAGATGTTCACAAATGTATGCCCTGTGCTCTTTTCTCTCAGCCCATATGTGACAACAGTCGGAGGAACCTCATTCAAAAACCCATTTAAGGTGACTTATGAAGTGACAGATTACATCAGTGGGGGAGGTTTCAGCAATGTCTTCAAGATGCCCGATTATCAGGTAATATCTGCTCAGAAGATCTTTGCTCCTCATTTTTACCCAGAGTTGGACTGTTCTACTATAATCAGTTGTGATGTTCTCAAAAAGAAAAAAAAAACAAACAAAATCAAATAAAGAATGGATTTTTGGCCTTGAATGACTAATCATTAATTTTTGAGTAGAAGTGGAAGCCTGTGATCGGTGTGCTGTATGCAGACTCGACTGCCATTCGTATCTTCAAATTCATATTTGAGCTAATGTCCTAAGAAATGAGGACCATTCCCTCTTCGAACGGGACTTGGTTACTTTTATACAGTTAATGAAGACAGAGTCATTCATGTTGTGTATGTGTGTTCCTGCAGGCCAGTGCAGTGGACAACTATTTGAAAGGGACAGCAGGTCTTCCTCCTCAGGTGTACTTCAACAGCAGCGGCAGGGCCTATCCAGACATGGCTGCCCTTTCCGATAATTACTGGGTGGTCATCAACAGAGTACCAATCCCCTGGGTGTCAGGAACCTCGGTAAAATACATCACCTTTTCTTATGCTTTTGGTGAATGAAAGGTTTAAACGGGTCATTTCGAAATAACAAATAAAAACAGCCAAAATGAAAATCTTTTTAAAAGTAAAAATCAAGGCTAACAACAGTTTTCAACCTACAATGACAATAAAAAGTAAGTGAACCCTTTGGAATTTTCTTGGGTTTCCACAATAATTAGTCATCAGATGTGGTCTGATCTTGACCATAGTCACAACTGACACACACAAACTGCTTGAAGTAATGACACACACTTGTACTTCTCTGATTTTATTGCACAAATTAATGATCAGTCTTTATGTATCCTGGTTAGTCTCATTGAGATTAAAATCTTGCAAAAGATATTTAATAACCTGGATGTTCATTAAGATGGTAAACGTGAACCTTGTATTTATTAGTGGTAGAACCTCTTTTGGCAGCAATTTTAAACCATGTTTCTTTATAAAAACTGTTCCAGTCCATCCATATTTCTGGGATTTCCTGTATGCATGGCCCACTTCAGGCCATACCACAACATTTCTGGTGGGTTAAGGGCTGTACTCTGATTGGTCAATCCTTTTAGACCACTCTGGTGTTGATTACCTCTGCCAAGTTTGTTTCCACACATCAGTTGGTCGGCTTGTTTTAGCAGGACACTCCAAAGAACAGATCCAAGAATTTTTAGAGGATTTCTTAACATTGCATGACAGGGCGTTTGTCAATATTTTTTGTCAATTTCTTCAAAACTAATACTGCAGTCTCATTTGAAAAAAAATGAAGGCCTATTCATCCCATGATTGACTATCAACAGGTTGCATTTGGTCTAGATCTGGGTGCATTTGAAGTCTTATGAAAAATAAAGCAATTTAGTCCTATTTATTACTGTTATTACATTTCTTTCATTTTTGCTGTGTTCATAGTGCTTCATTATAGCACATCTGTTATATCCTATTGATCTCTTCCTCCAGGCATCAACCCCAGTGGTTGGAGGCATGCTGGCTCTCATCAACGATCAGCGGCTGCTGAAGGGCCTGCCTGCCCTGGGCTTCCTGAACCCCCGCCTCTACAAACTAAAAGGACAGGCCCTGTTTGATGCAAGTCTGCTTATTACAGTTATTTGCTGTTTACTTGAAGAATCTTTTAACTGTCTCACTAAATCTCATTTTACAGTTTTTTTTGTTTTTTTTAGACTTACGTTACATAATGATCATTATGAATTGCTTAGATTTATTCTTCACTGTCACTTAAACACTTACCGGTAATTAAAAAAAAATTACTGCATTGTTATTTTGTCAAAAGAATACATTTAACAGTTAGGTAATGTTGGCACTAGAGAGTAATAATTTAGTCCTTGCGGCATGCCAACCGCATAATCAGTATTGTGTAACATTTTGCATAAAAACATTTCACTTATATTGTTACTCTAAATTAGTGGCAATAGCGAGTAGTCAAACACACTGATGTCAACCAGTCAGGAGGATGTTTTTGTCACAAGGAGAGAGAAAAATTCTTTACAATGAGTGTAATTGCAAATCATTTTGTCGTTATGGTCTGCATCTTTGTCCATAGGTGACTGAAGGCTGTCATCTGAGCTGCCTGGATGAACAAGTTCAGGGTCAGGGTTTCTGTGCCGCACCATCATGGGATCCTGTTACAGGTTGGGGAACGCCAAACTACCCGGCTCTGCTGGCCGCCCTGCTGGAGAAGTGAACCTACACCCATGAATGTCAAAGCATCAGGGAAGCTTCTGCTCTGAGAGCAGGTAGTGTACAAATCTCAAACTCTGACCAGGGGCCTGGTGCAGAAAAACCATTCCTACACTCTAATTATATGCATCTTTTTTTAAATGGTCAAATCCATTTTCTGGTCTGTAGGAATACTTTTCTGTCATAACTTCAGTCACAAACATAGATAATATTTTCTTCATTAAAAAACTGTTGCCTCAAATTTAGATCAGGGTTTTGGGATTCCTCATAATTCTACTGCACTTGTCTGTTTCTGCTGTTCAATGAATCTGAACTTTGACCTTTAACGCCAGACCAGCGTTAACAGCTGAAATACAATGTTACACTTTTCATCAATGCCACTAAATACACTTCAACAAGTAAGTGCAGATAAATCAGATGCTATGCATAAACCTTTGTAGTAAATTAATGTGGAAATGACAAATAACATCTTAGATATATCATAAGCCTCTGAGTTTTTTGATATTAAGACAAAGCCATTCTGTTCAAAGTCTGTATACTGAATGCAGTCCTGTGACTGTACAAAGCTTTGATTTGTATAAAGACTGAGATAGTCATAGTATGCTAATTCTCAGAGACCTACAGCGATGAGCTACGTATAAAAAAAAAACTTAAGACAGTTACATATGTGTGAACATATTTGCATGCCAGTTTTAAAAATGCTGCTTTTATCCTGAATAAGGACATTTTTGGATTAAGAAGATAAGAAACTATAAAACTTGATTTTACAGTTTTTGTTCCTTGCAGTTGTCTGTTTTTTTTTTTTTTTTTTTTTTTTTTTTTTCTGGGCCTGTAAACCTGCAAATGCACTGTAGCCTGTTTGCACTTGCTTTTATTTTTTAAGCATGTTAATAGTATCCCAAAGATCACATGATTTAATGCAAGAAATAAATCAGCAATCAAACTCTAAGTTTGATTGTGAATGTTTAATAAAGTTGAATTTTTACTTGATATTTTACTCAGGTTCAGGTTTATTTTTAGTCAAAAGTACATGAGCTTTCAGGTTTTGAGTGCTCATGTTTTTGAATGTGCCAATCCAAATGTATCACTCAACAGGTTTCACCTTGCTTTTGAATTTTTACAAACTCCCATAAAGAAGCTGCAGCAAGTAAGAAAAGATAAAGTTTCTAGCAGATGATTATGAGTGTATTCATGTTTGAAATACTTACAGTAACTGCAGAATTAAATTGTTCTTTTGCAATGTAAGTTGATGTTCTCTAATCCTCAAAATGCATAATATGTTGCATTAAATGTTTGTTTCATGTCAGCCTGAGAACTTTAAGTGTTCATTTGACTGGTAGCTCTGATAAATCTGTGTATGTAGCACTCAAAAAATACCACCTTGACATTTCAGATTTAACTACTTTCCTAAACAACCACTGAAACAGCTGGAAACAACTGCAAATTTTCATGACATGTTATCATCATTAAGCAGTATGTCTAGTTACCTTAGACTTTCAAGGGAGAATTCATCCTAAAATAAATTACATTGTGCTGTTCAGATTATTTTGGAGCATAAATATCTGCAGAAACTGACATCTGCCTGTCTGAGGGGGAAATTAGCACATCAAGACACAAACTAGTGATCATGTGACCTTATCAGAGTTTGTCTGTTGACACTGAATTAGAGTTTGACTTATTGGACTCTGAACTATTGTTACATCCTTTCATGTGAATTTTATTTTAGTGCAAGTTTCCCTTGTAAGAAGATGCAGAATGTAATGACAAATGACACTTTTGAATTGTTAGTGCAAGTGGGAAAACATTTTAATAACTGATCACTATTGAAATCACGTCTATTGTCTACACTGATTCTGATATTGCGTTATACAAAATGAAAATATGTAAAGACCCCAATCCATCCTTAAAACACACTCATATGCAGGGGAAGGGGAAGTAAAACAAACTGAAAACTTTTCCAAGAATAGCTACAGGGAAAACTTAAAACAGACATTTTCACAAAGCTTATGTCATACAAAGTGTACAATATGCACACTTGGAAAGTACAAAATTGTAAAGGTATATTGTTGCTGAGGGCAGATGCAAATTTGAGTTACATAGCAAAACTTCTCTGGCTGTTTAAGGTATAAATAAGTTTTTAGGGACAGATCCATGATTAAACATCTTCACAAGAAGAAAATCTAAATAGTTCCATCCAGGTAGCGTGATGTCAGGGTCAGAGGTCAGAGGGTTAACAGTTCTCATGAGTTCTGTGTTCTCACCTCCACACGCACGTCAGAAAGTCTGAGAAATGATCATTTCTCTTTAAAACATTTCTAAAGACAATACAACGGGGATTTTATATCTCACGGCAGAACAGGCCACACGTTAGCAGTCTGTCAAGGCGTGGAGATAACAGCTCAAACCCTCCAGTGTTTGCTCACACTGTTTGCTGATGGTCAGTTCATTGGTTGTTTTTAGCTTTGGCGTGTGTGAGAATGTGAGACTTCAAGTTGGTCGACTGGGCAAATTTCTTGTTGCAGCCGTCAAACGGGCACACATAGGGACGATCTCCAGTGTGAATGCGCACGTGTGTGCGTAAGTTAAAGTCCAGAGAGAAGCGCTTTCCACAGCCCTCAAATGTGCACTGGAGACAAGACACAGGGTCTCAGCTCACAGGTAAAATGTGACGACATTTTTCAATGGCAGACAGTGAAGATGACGTATACTACATAAAGGCCGATTTGTCATGTTTCACTACATAAGGTTTCTTTTTCTATATCCACCGCATCCCCAGAAAAATGAAAGTAAATGTGGTGTGTGTACAGAGTGAAGAAACCCACCTGGAAAGGTTTTTCCCCCGTGTGTACAAGTTGATGCCTCTTCAGCTTTGAGCTCTCCACAAAGGCTTTGCCACACTCAGCACAGACGTGCACACGAGGCCCGTGGGTGTGCAAGTGCTTTCTCATCGCCGAATTGTCCCTGAACATCTTGGTGCATCCCTGGAGAGGAAAAAAACATTACGCTAATCATATGGAACATATTCACTTAATAGTGTGGTTTAAAAAAAAAAAAAGAAAATGAACAAGGAAGAAAAAAATATAGTGCCTGAATTCTGTCAGCTCATGCTGAAGTTTTTCCATCCCTTTACAACAAACATCTACAGTTATTTCAGCAATACAGAAGGCGTACAGCAGAGTATGCAACTCTTCATTTAAACAGAAGAGTACATGTTACCATCCAGTTATTACCTATACCTCTTTGTGAAGTGAATACTGGTTATACTGGTGTAGTAAAAACAGTACACTCACTTTGTGTGGACAGGCTATCGTCCTGGGCGCATCATCTTCTTTTACTTTCCTTGGTTTCATTCTGCAGAAGAAACACAATTTGTCACATTCTTACGACCTAAAACGTTTACTTGTAAAACCACCACGCATGTAAAAAATGTCTAATAAAACACAGAAAAGCTCGTGTACTGCCTTGAATGGTGGTTTGATCATTTGACTGGCATTTTTCACTTCCTTCTTCACTACCTTTTCTTTCATAACTCTTTCATTAGGCCATCTAATGTTTCAAAACTGCTGTATAGAATAAATCTGTTTTATAAAGGTCCATTGAATTTAAAGGACCATACCGACCATTTTGCATGTTTGAGCCTAATACATTCAATTTTCATAATGTAACATTATTGACATTTCCCAAAGCATACTACTGGAACGATGAACTAAAAAAATTGTTTCCTACCTTCCAGACCACCATTGATTTCAGTTCATTCTGTAACGCTATTAAAATCAACTTGTTGATACTTGAAATGTTCTTGGGATAGGTAATCCATCACTGCGAACANTATTAAAATCAACTTGTTGATACTTGAAATGTTCTTGGGATAGGTAATCCATCACTGCGAACAAGACGTATATTCAGGTTTTTTTCAAACTTATATAATTTTAGCGTTTAAGCAAAATAAAAAGTGTGGAGTGATCTGAAAATGCTTCCTAGTGGTGCCTTCAAGTGCTGTATGAAGATCTGACAACAGGAAGCGTTTTCAGATCACTCTGTGCTTTTTATTGCGCTTAAACGCTAAAATTTCATAACGTCGAAAAAAATGAATATATGTGTTGTACATGATGATGGATTACCTATTCCAAGAACGTTTCAAGTATCAACAAGTTGATTTTAATAGCGTACCAGAATGAACTGAAACCAATGGCGGTCTGGAAGGTAGGAAAAACATTTTTTAATTCAGTTCCAGTATGCTTTGGGAAATGATTGTCAGTAACGTTACATGTATGAAAATTGAACAAACATGCAAAATGGCCTTTATGGTCCTTTAGCTCCATATCACTTAGCCTGAATAAACAGGAACATTCGCTTTAGGACTTACCGTGCAAACTCTGCCAGCTGTTTAGGGTCAGACAGATCGATGCCTGGGATGCCTCCTGGAGGAAGCTTCTTCCCTGTCATGTATTCCGAATAATCTGGAGGAGAGTTTTCGCCCGTGATCTGTTCCTCATGGTCAATGTCCTTCTTGTCATCTGAATGAAGGAGACAGACTGGTTTAGGTATCAGTAATTACATCAGTACCTCATTGTGTACAAAGGACTTGACTAAAGTGATTCATGCTAAATCTAAACAGAATAGTCCTTACTGTACTCAAGTAAATCTCTCCGGTCAAGATTAGAACTACTGATACTGAGAGATAATCAAAGTTTAGATAGAGGGAAGTCAAGCTCAAAATGTTGCCTTGGCACTTGTGATGCACATTTCCTTCACTATAACTCACTAGTATGATGGCAAAAACGGCATCACACACCAATGAAACACAGACACATGCCAGCAGAGAACATTTTTGAATAATATCCATATTGGCACAGCACACATAAAAAGGGGAACCCAGTTACAATGACAGAAAAATGAAAGGTAGAGAGTGTTTCATGCAGTGTCAGGGGTTAATATTAACAGCACTGTGTTATTGTTTAGAAAAGTATGCACAGGGCAGGCATAGTGATCAGTGGGCTAATGTGCCATTTACACCTGACATCCTCGATTTTCTCTCCCACCCCTGTGTTTCTGAGTAGAAAGCAATAATAAATACTTTTTGCATAATCAATATAGTTTGGTGTTTTTTTTTTTTCTCGACTGATGACTTGATATTTCTCACTAGACAAGTACATTTTGAGGTATTTGTAAGAACTTGGTTGGTAGATACTGCGAAATCTTCTATGCTTCTCAGTACAAATGACAGAGGATCTTTGTGACCATATTTGATTATCACCACTTCTGCTTGTCAAACTTGGTCAAATAAATGTGGAATAATCTCCACATGTATTTTATTAAAAGAGTTTCAAAAAACATCTTAACAGGCGCTCTTCTGTACATTAGCATCCATCTAGCTATTAATGGCGTTAATACGGGGAAATTGATAGAGGTGTTTTATGGTGAAAACTATTATTTATACATTCATATTAGCCAATACAGCAATGTAAATACATTTTTCTATTTTACCATTTCGTTATAAGATGTAACTTCGCAATAATTAAATCATATCTTTGACGCAGCATCAGCATGCAGAGTAACTACTTTTATCACAATATGCGTTTCGCCGCTATTATTATACACAGACAACATGTGAACGCGCATTAAGGCTCGTTTAAAGCGCGTGAAGCGTGATGTTCAGTGGGTCCCTGAAGGCAGCACATCCGCCGTGAGCACGGTAACTGAACTGCGCCACAGCGGCCTAGCGGAGCCAGCTGCGCCCGCTCCCACTCTCGCCGCCATCTTCCTCGGCCAAATAAACGCCATTTTTTCGGGCCGCCATACTTTCTAGACCGGGGAAATATGGCGGCGCCCATCTACACACAAAACATGGCTTCCCATAAAAACAAAAACATTTCTAAAGGAGTTTAAGTAGCTCGGAGATGGGAAATAGTTTCAAGTTTCGCGGAGGGCAAGGCCCCAAATGGGCCCAGTCACAGGGTGCACACACCACGAACAATGCGAGAGGCCAGCTTGCAAGATTTCATTCCTGGACTCTGAACTTACCCGATGCCCACATCGTAACTGAAAACTCCCCTTCCAAAGTCTTTATCTGGACCTGTTTCTGTTCCCATTTTCTGCCCATGTCTCCCCCACCAAGGTAGCTCTTTTTGCCCGATTTCTTCCCACTTCCAGACTTCTTCATCCGGCCTGTCGACGAGCTTTTCCCGGCGACAGTAACCAGAGTCTGTTCAATATAGTCCTCCTCCACGGCGGGCACCGGGATGAGGATCTGGTCCTCGAAACCGTCATCCGTGTGCAGTTCGGAGTCGTCATCACCCACCACCTCCTCCCTGGTTTGCACTAAAATCACCTCCTGGTGCGGATGGATGGAGTGTGGATCATCCGTGTCTAGAGGCTGCAAGGCGATCATAGGCTGGTGCTCACCATCGTCTCCAACAACTGTTGTCTCGATAGTCTCTACTTCGATTTCGTGGAGTTCGACTATTTCGGCTGGCATTTCAGAGCCATCCGTTTCTATGTACAGGGTGTCCCCCGATGCCATGATAGATTTGCTGTTTACTTTCTAATGTTTTTCACTCTCGCTTCCCCTATCGTCTACTCTCTGCCTTCCTCTTCGCTCATCGACAACAACTCTTCTCTGTTGTACTCTCGTCGCCACAATGCCCCAATTATCAACTCTCGCGTGATTTGGACCAAACGAGCCACGCTAACAAGTGTGAGCAACTACATGTTTTGATATGTGGCATGTGCATTTGATATGTGAAATATGATTTCAACTGTCCATTTTTGTATAAAATGGATAGAAACCTAATTTTTTCATAATATAAACAAACACCTTGGCTATTAATAAAAAAAACATCAACATATCACTACATTTCCGCGGATATTATTATAACTTTCTTATGTTTGCAGGGCTGCCAACTCTCACGCATTGAGCGTGAGACTCACACAAACGGTTGACTTCACACACTCTCACACCTGACATCTGAGCGTGATTTCTCACGCTCGAAAAAACATCCGTTTAATTTCGTACGTCTTCGGTTTCTCTCTCTGCTCCTCCCACTTTTTATGGATTTGAGCGCCTCGCACCAGCGCGACTCGTTGCCATAGTGATTAAATTTCACTGAAAACGGTTATCGGTACCAATGGAGAGACTGCGGCAGCAGAACGGATTGGAAGGTATAGTGTTTTTAAGTGATTATTAA
This sequence comes from Lucifuga dentata, assembly GCA_014773175.1. Taxonomy (NCBI): domain Eukaryota; kingdom Metazoa; phylum Chordata; class Actinopteri; order Ophidiiformes; family Bythitidae; genus Lucifuga; species Lucifuga dentata. The sequence continues at coordinate 24,090 of VXCM01001013.1, forward strand.
AATAGTTCAACTAGTCGGACTTTAGCGTTTTAAAGTTACTTTAGACAAACTGGGCATCTATCTTTGTCCCTGATGTGTTGGGGGAAATTGTCTGGTGATGCTGGCATTTCACCACTTAAGTTTTTACATTCCAGCAACAGCGATTAAACAATATGACTAAATAAACAGACAGTAATCGCTTTATTTAGAGTTCATCTGTTATTGACAGCTAGTTATGCAGTGAATAAATATATGTGGCCTGTGAATCTTGTGTACTGGGCCTGTATTGGGCTCATAACATGCATGATTACTGGTGTATATATATATGTAGAGACGTGAAATGTACTCAAATAAAAATCGATCACAGTGAATATAACGTCTGTTTTTTGTCAAAGTAACTTTATTTCACTGATCCAACACAGAGTTGCAAGGAAGACAATGTA
>VXCM01001014.1:0-85036 GCA_014773175.1 Lucifuga dentata
CCACCCGAGGGGCAGGGTGGACCCTCTCGAGGAGTTTCGTTTCACCACAGTAACTAAGCGGACACGAAGGGCTCGGCGATTAAAACCCAACTCCAAGAGGAACTGATGGGACCGATGGGACAGTATTAAGGAAAAAAATCTCAAGATTCTTGTAGAAGAATCACCTTAAAGACTTCACTTCTGTAAAGGAAAGACAACTGAACAAAACAGTCAAAGATTTTATTTTTGTATTGCAGGTTGACTGAACATGTCCTAACTCTTGGATTCTTCTGGGTTAACGTGCTAACGTGTCTGCCATGTTATTTATACTGGATAAACTAAAGGACCTGTGTAAGAGAACTCGTCGCCGTCGTTCTCAGCCACGTTTGAACTGCAGGCTGAAGGCATACTTTGTTTTTTGTTTTTTTTTTTNTTTTTTTTTTTTTTGACAATGGAGACTGAAGCAGGAGCTGACGCAATGTTATAAAAATCAGCCAACTAGAGATTTATTGGAATACCTGTCTGTTTTTGTTTGTGTTGCCCCTGACAACATGGATCCCATACTTTCCACTGGAATCAGACACCGTGGAGACAAAGCGGAGAGAGGTGGCGGTCGCGGGTGACACTGCCCCGACAAGATAACTGTGTAGCTTTGAGTGCAATATTTGACAGGTCTCTCTCTCTCTTTCTGTCTGTCTGTCTCTCTGCCTGTCTGTCTGTCTTTCTCTCACCCTCTGTCACCCTCAGCCTCCCTCTCAGATGGAATGCGCTGAACCCTCTGTGTGATTTCCTTGACGACATGCACGACATGCTTTGACTAGTCAGGCAAACAGCCATGGTTGTAGTCTTGTTTAAGCACTCCGAAGAAATAACAAAACGAAGAAATAGCAGCGGAGTTTGATGTGATTCATAATTCCACTCTGTCTTCCAACTTCATCACACCGGGAGATGGATGATAATCCCTTTTCGCCTCCCCTCAGCCAATGAATCACTACTGGCCGTGTTTTCTCCCTTGTGATTGTTACCGTCGTTCCAGAAAAAAAAAAAAAAAAANAAAAAAAAAAAAAAAAAGAAAAAAAAAAGATGGCTTGATTCTTTGAGTCTGAGCTAGCTAACATTTTGGGGTCGGTGATGAAGACTTCCTCTACCTCCTTGTTCTTTTGTTTATCCTTAACCTAGTCTTTTAGTTGGGGCTAAGCTGAGCTGGGCTGCCCCCCCCCCCCAAAAAAAANCCCCCCCCCCCCAAAAAAAAAGAAAAAAGAAAATCATCTTCTGACTTAGTTCATTCTCGCTCCGTTCTCTCTCACTGGACAAAAAAAGTCTCAAGATGGTTTTGTGATCCATAGCTTAGCAACCCTGCATCACCTAACAAAACCCACATTCGACAATTAAGACTTCTCCTTGACAACCCAGATGACCAACTTATCTGGGATTCGGTCACAGAATCATTTGGTCAGTGAGATGTTTCTGAACCTGAAAGGAAAAGTCTTTGCTTCCACCATTTCTTCTGTCAGCTTCTCCTCACGTTAGTGTATATTCACCTGTCTGACGGCAGGTTTTTGTATGAGTTGCTACTAACAACATGACACATTTATGATTTTTTTTAAACAAATGTAAGCAAAAAAATTTATGACTATTATTAAGATATTTATTGCCTCCCTTTGTAAATACAATGTGATGAGTTTTATTTGGCCTCTGTTAATAAAATGAGGACTGTATTTAAAAAAAAAAAAGAAGCTACTTTATGTCTTTACTTGAGCTCTGGAGAACAGCAAAAACACCTTTATTTCCCAATTTAGGCTGGAATTTGATGATGCACAGCATGAATGGTGAGTTGAATATTGTGCTACCTAAAAGAGTAATGTTGCAGGTGATGATTGGCTGGATGTAGAGCACATTCCCTTCTCTGCATACTGCCAAGGCATGCATTTTTATATACAAACCCAGAACTGCTTTTAAGGTCAGTTGTTTTTAAATTAAAGAAGGCCACACTGCGACACTCGTGAAGCCCTTTTATATCACCGTAAAGGTCAATGAGAGTTCACATTAGGGCTTTTCTTTTAAACGTTGACATCATTACATAATTGCCATGTGTTTGTGTATTTTATCCAGGATCGCAAATTAAGATACACTGAATTGTAACATAACAAAACCTCCTGGACGTGGACTTTTCACAGCTTCTGAAGTGAAAATGAATGATACTCTTTATTCAGAGTGAAAATGAAGATCTGAGATGAAGATTTCCACACCTTTGAGCACTTAAAAAAACTAATCACTTTGATGTAAATGTTCCTTTCGTCAGACTGGTAAACATTCAATAGATTAGACATTTTTCCATCTTTAAAAAGGCTGCAGGAATGTGGAGTAGCATGTCTTATAATGCCGTGTGCTGGAATGATGTTTACAGTAACCGTCAGCCTGAAAGATGGCGGCTTTGAGGGGAAAAAATACTTTTGTTTAAATTCCTAGCGATGCTATCAACCCTCTCCNCAAACCTCCCACCCCGCTTGTTACCTACAACAGACCCAGAAGTCCCTATTCCGTCATGGGATTTGGATGTCTCGCCTGCTTTTAAAGGTGGAAACACACTGCTTGGTGTTTGACCCACTGATTCACCATTAACATAATGGATCAATGCTGCAGATCCTGCTTGTCGGGGTGGAAAACAGTGGAAGACTGAGCTGAGGAGGCTGCAGGATTTCAAGGAATGTTTTATGTTCCTTCATCTCCTCTTCAACTCTTCATCACTCCCTACTGCACATTCTGGCGAAAAATACTTCAGAAGAAAAACACCTTGGACAAGTAAAGTAGGAAGTACAACTACTCAGTTAGCCTACTTAAGTACAATTTTGAAGTATCTGTGCCTTAAACGAGTATTTCGCCTTTGTGTTCCATTCTACTTACAGATTTCAGAGGGAAATATTGTACTTTTTAGTCCACTGCATTAACATGATGACTGGAGATATGAGTTACTTTACAGATAAGGATTTAAACATACATAGCATTTAAATTATTGTATCCAAAACCTTACATCTCAGTCTTGTTTTAGTTTGACGGCACAATACATTTTAGAAAATAAAACAAAACAGAGAATTTACTTTAGTGCAGAGGATCATATAATACTTCAATTGACTTGAAAACTTGGAAACTCCCAGAATTGGAGATACAAGGGTGGAATCTGTTTACTTCATATATCCAGTTTTGTAGAGTTTTATTATTTAATTTCAGCATTGATATTACTTACATCCCAGATTCTCCAAAAAATGGAGATATGAGGTTGCTCACACTGTCAGATGAAAAACCTCATATCTCCAGCTTTGTGTTTTGTCATTTATTTGATTTAGCCCTGACACAAAGAATATTGTTTTACTTTTAATACTTGAGCACATTTTACTGCTGATACTTGAAGCATTTACTCTTAAGTAGAATGTGTAACATTATTTTTAATGAAGTATTTTTTCCACTGTGGTATTAGTACTTATACTTACAGTGCCCTCCATGGGCTGTGAAAAAAACTATCTTTGTGTTTATCCTCTTGATCGTTCATTCAAAAATTAACAAAAATAAAACCTTTAATTAAAGTTAAATAATTGAAAGGAAAAAAATAATTTCTATCGTGAAAACAAATATTTTTCTCAATGGGCCTGAAAGATGACCTGTGTGTGTATTGACTCCACACACAGTGAGGATGATGGTTCGAGCTGCAAAGACTCTCCAAGAATCACAGAATTGCAGACATTAGTTGGATTCCAGGGTCAGAAAGTCTCCAAAGATACAATCAGATGCCACCATGTTGCCTGAGAAAAATATTTGTTTCATAATAAGAATTTTTTTTTTCCTTTTGATTATTTGACTGTAATTAAAGGTCATATTTTGTTAATATTTTGAATGAAATATCAAGAGGTTAAACAATAAAGACATTTTTTTCACAGCCCATTTTTCTTTTATTTACCAAGGGCGTGAATATTTGTGGAGGGCACTTTAGTGTCTGAGTACATCTTCTAGCGCTGCATGTAAGCCCCAACACTCTTCCCTTAACACACTTGATTGTTGAAACTTGTGTCCATGTTAGAGGAATTCAATCAGTGCAACTTTCAGAACTTTCTAAATTGTATTAATGTGAGCAAGAAAGCTTTTCTTTTCTTTTTTTCATCCGCATACTTCAAACTTGACCAAGCACGGCCAAACTGCATCTGGGCATATTGACATTTAAACAAGCGCAAATGGTTCCCAACATGTCGGCTGATTCGCAATAAGGAGAAGACATTTTTGCATAAGCCTCCCGCTAGGCTTTTCTCTGACTCAACCTTTGATCATTGGAGGCTAGATGGTCTTGGAACTGGACCAATAACTTCAAAATGAAACATAGAATTCCCTTTTGCAAAGCCCAGCCTCTTTTCAAAGGAGGTGGAATCTTTAAATGCAGTCCTGCTTGCCAAGTAGTTTATATTCTATTATTAGAAAACTCAGCACACTGGGACTCTGCACAGTGGATACAGTATGACCTTAAAATGATGTCAATAACTTTGTGGTTCTGAATAAGTTATACAAATTTTAGTGGAACAACCAAAAGTGCTTCATTGGCCTTGAGATCAGCAACCACACACTTTACAATTAGCCTCGTCAACACAAATTTGTTCTGTTCGAGACATAAAACAACTTTTGTCTCTGAATATTACATAAAATTGTCCCCCGGGTCAGTGAAAAACAAAACTCCAAAGCCAAACCAAATAGAGTTCAAGCTATAAAATAGCTTCTGCCATTAAATGTAGTTTCACATCACATCATTTGCTGTCAAAACACCGCGTCGCTACCACCCATCTAACTCAGGCGAAATGCTAAACCACAGTTGACTGGTTGTCTTTTGTGATGGTGAAATCCACAGGGAAACACTCTGCCATTCCCAAAGTGTTTTTACTGTTTTTACAGGATTCCAATTGTGCTTACTGTACATGCAGCTTCTGAAAAGCCAGACCTCTCCTGTTCTCTCCTCATGAGCCATTCCAACATGATCAACATGTGCTATGATTACAAGTTAAAGGAAAAAAAAAAAAAAAAAAAAAAAAGCTCAGTATAGGACACATCAGGCTTCCTTCATTTTGCACCAAGTCCAACTGAAATAATTGATCTACTGCAATTTCCAGTGATTAAATATAATTTAAATACATGTGTTATAGCAGCAACATAACATATTTAATGTCATGTCTATAATCCATCATACAGATGCTGACACACCACATTTGCAATTTTGGCTGTGACTCCACTGGGAATTGTAACCGTGCTGATATACAGCAAAATACATCCTGTTAGAAAAAAATATTCCATCTGTTTCAGAAGTTAATGTTTTAGAAAGGACTATAAATTCTTACCTGTGAAATTCTTGGCTTTTTCTGGAATATATGCATATTTTGTTAAAATTCATATGGTCAAAAAATAAGAATTGGCAGTTTAAAATTGGTCTCTTTAGGCATAAAACACTGTTATATTAATGCGTCAACCATCCAATCCCCTTTTTTTTTTTTTTTTTTTTTTTTAGATTTGATTCTGGTCGGCTCGACCTGAAAAACTAACTGAATAACTTATAACAAGTCAAGGCCAATTAAAGAGTCTAATAAGCTTGTTGCTTGTTGCACAGTAACATTATATTCCTTGGATTAAAAAAAAAAAATCATCTTAAATTGAGATCTTTAGACTTTCAGTGTAAACAGTCTATTAAGTGTACAGATACTGAAAAGGATAAAACTAAAAAGTAATTTTATGTAATTAATTTTAAATGTGGCCTTGATAGAATCAAGAGGCTTTTCCCATTGGTGGGAAAGAGCTGATGAATTGTGTCATAGCCCTGTGAGAAAGTACGCCCAGCGCAAAGCACTAATTATGGGCCCTGCCTGCCTGAGAGAGAAAAAGGGGGCAAAACTCTCAACAAAGGCTCATCTCATATCTCAAGACAATGAGGAGCCAAAAGAATAGGAGAAAGGAGAAGTTAATGAGCTGTGTCACCTGACATCTGTTAATGCTGGGACCCGGACCGACTGGTGTGTGTGTGTGTGTGTGTGTGTGTGTGTGAGAGAGAGAGAGAGAGAGAGAGAGAGAGNAGAGAGAGAGAGAGAGAGAGAGAGAGAGAGTTTGTATGTTTTTGTACATGTTCTCTTCGTGGTTGGCATGTCCTCTGCGGGTCGTTTTTCACATAACTGGATGACGGAACAGGTAAAGGTGCGCTGATTTAGTAAATTGGAAATCTTTAAATTGGAAGTCTGCAAGCCCTTTTTGACAACAAGAACTTTTTGAAGAACTCAGGTACTTTACCTGTAATTTAATCATCAGAATTATGGTCTAATTTTGATTTCTGTCATAATTAATAAACATTTACTGTATTTGCTCATTTCAGGAATTCTTAACATGTCATTTTGTCTGCGATTGATTGATTCCTGAGAGTTTCTTCTGCCAATACACATCAGCTTGTCACGTGATCCATTTTTGATCATCAAATCCGTCATACTTGCTGTATAAACAACAAAGCATTGAAACCAGTCGTTATGTACATTGTTTGTTGTTTACATATCTGCAGTTCTGTTTTAAGACATAAAATGATAAAATGATAAGATGAATGTTAATATATTTAACTTTAACTCCAAAGCTTCATTGCTTACATGAAGCTAAATAGAGTTAAATTAAACGCTTTACTTCTTTGTTTTTGATTTTACAGTTTATTTTACACTATTCAGGGAATATTAATACATTTAGAAAATCAAAGGGATTGTTTTCCTTCTTCTGGATTGCAGTATTGTGACTATCCTGATGTAACAGAAAGAAGGAGATCTTCAGGAGAAAATTACAAACTTCAGAAAGAACTTGATGGTTATCTGCCTGATTGGGCTAAGACAAGCTTGAGTCTGTTTGGTCCTTGCTCAGTCTTATGATCTCCACCCTGGACTTCCTGAACCAGGACCAATGGGGCCAATGGGGTCTGGTTCCTTGGTGCAAAACAAAGGAAAGTTCCTGGGTGCCAGAAAAGGTTCCTGAGTTCCCTAAACATTTTCTGTGCTGCAAAAGGCATTACTGTTCCAGACAGTGGAGGCGGTGCAGTCTATCCTGATTCCTAAAGGTTTTCATATACTTCAACAGACATGCTGTTTGGACAGTCTGAAGAAATGAAAAGTGCCTTTCCCAAGTATAGACAGAAGAGATTCTGCATCTGCCATTTTTTTTTTTTTATAACTTTCCAAAATGAGAATCCCACTTTCTGCAATGACTGACCAGGTGTGCAAAGATGTGACAGCTTCTTCCTGATATCAGAATACGTGTGGGATATTAATAAATCTAACCATCCAATATACTTATGGATAGACTTCCTTTAAGCCTGTTTTTCAGCTTGAGCTGTAATATTTTCTAAGATAAATCAACATCAAAAAATCAGCCTAATAATCTTGTCCACACTGGCATGGTAAGCTTATTTTTCTTTGGCAAGAAAAAAATCAAAATCTTGAGACTTTCTTAAATTCTTGTTTTTTTTGTTTTTTGTTTTTTGTTTTTTTTGGTATCTTGGTCTGGATAGGAGAGATGGTTTTATGGAGGGAGAAAGGAGGAGGAAAGACCAGTAGTCGCTGAAACTAAAGCATAAGAAAAACTCCAGACCTTTCACCTGAGGTCGAAACACAGGTCCTCTGCTGCTAATCTGACATATGTTTTCATAAGCCAAGACAAGCAACTCTGCCATGGTGGCCACTCTCCAAAACTAATGATGTCAAGTGATTCCCTCTAACAAAATCCCCTTTTAAAGCAGAATGAAAGAGACAGAGAGGGAGGGAGGGAAGTGCAGGGGCTCTGGGGATCCAGCAAGGGGATAGAGTCGAAGGGGAGGGGGGACAGTTTGGGCAAAGAAGAGGGGGAGGAGGTCCAAATACTGAATCAAATCCCCTGTCAAAAAAATGAAATTTGGTGCAGCTCAAAGACCCTACCAACTATTTCCTCTGCCAAATCTTACCCCTCGCCACTATCATATCAATGTACACAGAGAAAAGGGCTCACTTTTTATTTACACCGTCGTTATTGCCAAAATATGGCCTTTAATTGCTGTCCTGGATTCCCCGCTGTGGTATAGGATGAGTCTGAGACGATTACTCAAAGTAATGGAGCATAATGATGTCTCGGAATGGCCCCAGGAGCTCAGGTCAGGGGTTGGACAATGTGAACATTCAGCTACTTAGCTTCCTTTGCAACTTTGTAACAAAATCTGTTTGCCCAACACCAATTAAGATGCCTCTCTGTGTGCTCTGGTCAATGGGTTTGACGGAGGGGGTTGTCCAACGAATTGACATGTCCCTGAGCAGGAACAAGCTGGCCTGTGTCCTCGCCTCAATAATTGGTGTCCCTTGCAAAGTGCCGCTTCCCAGGGTTGTCCTTTATGTACCCATGGCAGTCCTAAATGAGGGGCGTCAGGGCTTTAATGGGACTCCTGTTAGTTTTAAACAAACACAGGGCGACCCCCTACTGTTCAGCATGTTGCGTAGAACAGCTGGGAGTCCACAGGGCTCTCACTCGGAACCCACAGCCCCCCTCTGGGGCCAGAGGGCCCGATGCCCACTCTCCATTGTGCGTCGGATGGCAGCCTCTCAAGAGGTCAACACTAATTCTGTGTTCACACTGTTGGCAATCACATTGCCGTTCTACTTTTCAGTGGCCTGATTGCTAGGCGTGGTGCCGACGATGTCGCAGAAAGAGGCAGCGGAACGTTACGGAGGACTGATACGTGATTGGGTGCTTGTGGAAAATATCTTCCAGTTCTTCACTGACAACTAACCTGGCGCTGACAAACTTGAAGAGATTTATTGTTCTTACCTCCATCAAAGATACACAATCCCCCAGATTTGCTAATTTACGAACAGAAAATGTTTAAACATTTTGAATTTGGATTTGGATCTGTGTGAAACTACCGACAGTGAAACACAGTCATTCTGATTTTTCCATCTGCTGTCATGGTTTTTGAAGAATACCTAAATCCCATCTAGGAATATTAGGGCGTTACAAGGATTAATTGTGCAGAATTTACAGTGAATCAGACTCATGACCTCTGAACTGTGACCATTTAAATTTATTATGTTGATGTCATGCCACCTATTGTCAAATTGCATCACATTTTGTAGGATAGCTGAGGTATTTGTATAGTGCAAATTTATTCACAGTATAGCTATGGCAGTTTATTTACATCACTTAAAGCTCAACAAGATAAAAAGTACGAAACATTAAAAAACTAATGAACAGCTTTTTTAAAAGACCCATCCAAATGGTATTACATGTATGTGAATTTTATATAATGTGTCAAATGTGGTGAAGATGTGATTAAATTTGTCTGAGTGGTGAAGTCTCGCCATTTGGGAGTGAACATTAAGTGCTTTCTAAATGACCACATGGTGGCGCTACTGAGTCCGCATGAATTTGTATCAAAGACTTATTGCTTGCTACAAACTACATTTGCTACATTTGCTTATTGCTACAAACATAAAGATAAATATGCACAAACATTCACACCTACACACACTCCACATTCACAAAGCTCCAAACAAAATGATTTTAAGATGTTCCAGTATATAAAACTGAAGTCAATAGCAGATTGCAAAAAAGCACCACTGAAGCTACAGCACACAACCTTTGGCCTCGAGGCAGGAAGTTTATTGTGTGCACCACATTAACCTCACACTTCTTCCTCTCAGTTGGTCAAGTTTGTGCCTCAACACCTGTCAATCACCTGAACGAGCAGTCTAGCCTGAGGCCGAGGAAACATGCATCTGTGAAATGAGTTGAGCTGCTGGAAAAGCAAAAAGTCGATGGCACTGAAATGCAACAAAAACCTTAAAAAGACACTCAAGTGATAGACAACAAGCATCAAACTGCTAAAATACTTTCTTACAAGCAAAGACCCGGTATTCAAATAAACAATAACTGTTATTAGCAGTAAAATGCACTAAGGTATCAAGAACAAAAATGCTCATCAAATAAAAAGAGTAGAGTTCAATTTCAGTGTTTTCAGTGTTTGGTGAAAAACTCGTATGTCTAGTTTTTCAGGATTTTCATGCTTTTACATCAGCTGGAGAAGGCAGGGAAAATAAGAAATAAAAGAAAAGCAAGAAAAGAAAGAAAAACAAGAAAAGCAAAACAAAAAGGAAGTGAAGAAAGAAAGTAGCAAGAACGATGGAAGGCATAAAAGGACGAAGAAAATAAGCGGAAAAGATGAGAAGGAAAAAGGAATAACATCAGCCATATTTCATGTATTTTATGTTTATCCCACCCTAAGTGTAAAATCTGCAAAGCAACTACAGAGTATTTTCCTCTGAAATGCAGTGGACAAAAATTATGTGGTACCTGAAATTTATGCATACTTAAAGGACCATACCAACCATTTTGCATGTCTGAGCCTAACATATTAAGTTTTTATACATGTTACATTACTGACAATCATTTCCCAAAGGATAAAATCATATTTCAGCTTTCCTGATATTTTGCAGAATCTCTTAATCTTTCAAAATCAAATATTCAAGTGATACACCCACTTTAAAAATCGATGTTTCTCCTACTAATCACTATGCAGCCTTATGAAGTCACGGTTTAAATTTTTCAATAAACGCAGGTCTTCTTTTTGGACAATATTCCCCGATGGAGACATACATTCACTCCACGCTTTTTATTGCGCAAATGCTAAAATTATGTAACTTCAAAAAAAAAAAAAAAAACAAAACAAAAAAAACAAACAAACAAACAGAAAAACAGAATACACGCCTTGATTGTGATGATGGATTACCTATCCCAAGAATGTTTCAAGTACCAACAAGTTGATTTTAATAGTGTACCAGAATGAACTGAAACCAATGGTGGTCTGGAAGGTAGGGAAAAAAATATTTTAACTAATGTTCCAGTAGTACCCTTTGGGAAATGATTGTCAGTAACGATACATGTGTGAAAATTGAATATATTAATTGAATATATTAGGCTAAAACATCCAAAATGGATGGTACGGTCCTTTAAATGTATTTAGTTACTTTCTACTTACTGTTGTTACCATGATGCCCCTGCACTGTGGCTGCCGCTCTTACATTGATAATAAAGCTCACTGCTTGTACATCCAAAAAAAAAAACAAAAAAAAAAAAAAAAAAAANAAAAAAAAAAAAAAAAAAGCCCTGAACATCAAATAACTCTTTATTCTACAACTGAAAATTTCTACATTGTAGCTTAAATTGTTTCCTTGTAGCATCTTGAATTTCAACATTTGCCTCTGCGATGCAGCGGGTAATGCAGAGTGTGGCAGCCCTTCTGAGTTTCATTGAGCTTGCAGGGAGGATTTGTCAATGGGGTTCTTGAGTGCAGTGTTGATGGTGTGTGGTTAATGTGTTTGCGCTGCCTCTGATAGAGGGGATTAGCTGCTTTGTGCTGGTCTGCTGCGACCGCAGACTACTGGACTTTGAAAGCATACTCGCCAACTTACTCACAGGCAAATCAAAGAGTGAAAAAAAAAAAAAAGTTTCCATCAGCACCTAGTTGACTGGTTGACCTCTGTGTTGGAAACACACACACATGCACACACGTCCACCGCCATGTGTTTGTACATAGGCTGAGAGGTTGAGGTGGCAAATAGAAGCCAAATACAAATCAACTTCCTCTGTATACACGTTGGGTCCCTGCAAGAGGCAAATTTGGTATTCTGTGTATTCCAGTAAAATACTTCAAATCATACATAGATACGGAATTAAGTAGCTTTAAAACTGCAGTAAAAGATTAAATAAGAGGAAGAAAACACACAAAATAAAAAAAGGAAAGCAGGAATATTAAGTCAACAGTGTTTGGTTGTCTCTAAAAACACATGGAATAAGGAATTATTTAGCTTCAGAATATAACCTCCTCAGGGAAAAACTTCATTGATTTTTCCCCCTTTTTTTTAATTACAAATGAAATCCTAAATTCCTTAATTTCTTAATTTCTTTCTTGTACAAATTCCAAAATTAAAACCCTTACTCACTGTATAACAGTGACATGAATAAATATCTGCCTGTGCCTGGAAGAGAAATACTCCCAAACGTTTCACAAAATTAAAATACTCAAGTAATGTCCAAGTACCTCAAACCGTAGGAAGCGCAGTACTTGAGTAAACATAATCATTACTGTCCTCCTTTAGACATCCAAAATCTAAAAATACCATCATCATATGGGACTGAACGACTGATGATGAATCCAGCAGTTCAATCAGGAGTGATGCAATTTCAGGGGATTTTGTAAGCCTAAAAGAATTCTGTGGGAAACCCTGAATGATGACAATTGTCCAGGCATGAAAAAAATACTGAAAGCCAGGAAAATAAATAAATAAATAAATCATATTTATTGGCAAATTGAGTACAAAAATCTATGACAACCACAAACAAAATCCACATTTCAGCTTGCCTCTTCTTCTACATCTCATTTTTATCAAGGCAGCCGTTTTCTCCATCATTCCTGTTTTAGTCACTGACTGCAACTCAATGCATTGACATATTTACAAAAGCCTCCACACACACACACACACACACACACACACACACACACACACACACACACACANCACATACACACACACACACTCGTGACCTCTGCAATGCCCCTGCCAGTGTGTTTACAGTAAACTGAAGCAGTCCAAAGTGTACCCCACAAAAGACCCTGCAGCCTTTGTTTTCTTGCACACTCCAGGAGAGTGTGTGAGGATGAAATGGAGATATGAGAAGCTCCAGTTACACATCAGCACCACCAGTCACAGTCGCAGACCACTAACAGCACCACGCCATGACTGTCTTCAGTGAACACGCTGATCCATGTTGACCAGTCCACAGTAGAAAAAAACAAAAACAAAAAAAAAAACAAAACAGTTGTTTCAGAATAAAATGTTAGTCCTTTTTTTTTAATTGACTGAACAAATGAGTACATCAGTCACCACCAATGGGATCAAATAAATAAATAAATAAATGACACAACTACACGTCCACAGGCTTTACATGAGTGAACTGTTTCCACACAGGAGCACCAATGATGGCATTCCATCATAGGATATATAGTAAATGCTTGAATTTCTCATCAAAATTGATGTCTTAGTTTTAGAGAAACCTGCACAAATGTGGACAAATGCCCTATGCAGGAATGTTTAAGTCAGAGGAAAAAAAAAAAAAAAAAANAAAAAAAAAAAAAAAAAAATCTTGTCTTCAGATTTGGGTCCTGATCTGCCTGAAAATCTAATCAAATCTTCTTTGATCCCATTCCCACCTGTCAACAAAATTTAATTGAAATCTGATACTTTTTTCTTTTTTTTTTATAGATATCTTACTGAAACAGATAAGAGACAATGTGCCAAATGCAAAAAAAAACAAACAAAAAACAAAATCCAACAAAAACATAAGTTAAGAGACTGTATCTGGTTATTTATTAAAGGAAATGCTGCATGTTTACTGCAGAATCACTATACTTTAGTTCAATTCTGAATAAGATACAGTACCCTCAAAATGCAAATAAGTTACTGTTTTCATTAGAAAGTCATGCAAAACTAAAGCACTGAGTATTGTGATGACTTTCCTTTTTTTATGTAATGAGTAAATTCACTACAATTGCATTACAATTTCAGAAGCATAATCAGTAAATGTAAGGGATTACATTTTTCAGATCTTTTCAGATCCCAGCACTGCTCCAGAATTTATTCTTATGCATGAATGTTAAAATAAAATAAAAAATATACCTCTTATTGCTAGATTGGCAGAAGATGACAAAGAAGCAACAGTAACAAATAGTCAGAGGGTGAGAGGCGCAGCCCCCTGACAGGAGATCTAACAAATATCCTTGTGTATAATCGTACATATCACAGAAAGAAAAAAAACACCTTGATCATTTTGGCAGGCCATGTGAAACTCTAGATATCAAGATAAAGAAAGGAATGTCCGTGTTTATTATTGTAGCAGCTGAATCATCTGAAAAATGTTTATACCTATTCCAAAGCCAAAGCCTTCCATGCGATCCTGTGGCTTAATAATATTCTGCGATATTAAGCCTCTTCAGGGAAATTCCCAAACAATGCTGCTGCAATGCTGAAGTCACACAGTCTGTTGTAACGGCACAGCAGCTATTTGCAGCCATTTGCAGCTGTGGGACCAAAACCACTAACAAACAAAAAGAATGAAAAGAACCCTTATTTTCTTACTGGCACCCACAAGTTTTTGAAATAAATATAACAGGGTTTGAACAGGTTTCAAGAGGGGTGGGGGGAGGNNGGGGGGGGGGGGGGGGGGGGGGGGGGGGGGGGGGGGGGGGGGGGGTGCTGGTAGGCCTGGTGGCTGGGGCCTGAACCATGGGCCCAGTGGGGCTCAGCCTGAAAAGACAATGTGGTGTAGGCCCATATGGTCTGTCTTTTCCCATTTCTGATGTAAACTGCCTTTTTTCCTTTTTGTAGAGCTGAAATCAGTAATGCATCACCTTACACATCTGTGCTCCATCATGGCCGTCCCAGATCTGGAGGCAATGTGTTACGTTTATGTTATTTATGTCAATTTGTTGAAGGCAGAAATTATATATAAAGTTTTGGGTCCCTGTCATTTTTATTGTGTCATGTAGTCAGTATGTGTTGAACATCCATCCATCCATCCATTTTCTATACCCGTTTGTCCTGTTAAGGGTCATGGGGGGGGGTGCTAAAGCATATCACAGCTGTCATTGGGCGAGAGGTGGGACAGGTCGTCAGTCTATTGCAGGGCTGACATATAGAGACAGACAAACTCATTCACACCTACAGTCAATTTAGAGTTTCCAATTCACCTGACCTGCATGTCTCTGGAGGCACCAGGAGGGAACCCCTGCAGACACGGGAGAACATGCAAACTCCACACAGAAAAGACCCGGTTGGCCTTGAACCTGGGACCTTCTTGCTGTGAGGCAACAGTGCTAACCACTGAGCCACCGTGCTACCCTGTGTTGAACATACTCCTGTCAAAATAATTCAAAGATCATTATTTAGTAATTAATTAATTCACCTATTTTTAAATTTATTCTGTTCCTCAGGTTGAATACTATGCAGCATAAAGGCTTTTGTAAGACACCATGCAAAGTCAGAGTTCAGAGACGGTTGGACCTTGATGAAGGTATGCATGTCCTGTAAATCTCAGTGGGTTTGTCATTATTTTGATTTTAATATTAATATCAAAAAATATCATTTAGTTCAGGTTTAAAAAATCATAGAACACATATTTTATCCTAGCAGATAAGAAACTATTCTTCACCATGATTTTGCAACACTAATGCAGCCGGGTGTGTTTTCTTAAGAGTGTTATGCTTTCTGCTGACTTTTACCTTGTTGCCATCAGTTACCCCAGCAACCAGTTCCATTTTTGATAAAACACAGTGATCCAGTGCATTGTGGGAATTGCAAGCATGGCTGGAACGCATTACTGACCAATCACTTTGCTGGGTTGTTGTATAATAATCTGTGTGGTCTCATCCTGAGAATGCGACTGAGCATATTAGGCTTCATAAGGGAGGGAAATGGCTCTGAAAGTATGACAGGTATGATAAACCTTTCCTCTAAATGTAGTCCAGTTGGAATGCACGTCTAAATAAAACACAGACGAGCGTGTTGCTACAGGTGGAAAATAAAATAAACTGGCGAGAGTTTAGCGAATATGAGGAAAATGTTTCTAAACATCTCTGTATGAAGTCATGGTTACTATCACAGGTACCGACACCAGAAATACCAGCAAATGTTTACGCTTATAGATGATGATTTCATGTTAAAAATGGATTTGCTGTGACTCTTCGACTCTTAACCATGTTCAGAGATTGAAGAGCTGCTTTTGTCTGCGTGCTGGAACTCTGAAACAACACAGTGAACTCACTCTTCCTCTTTTCTCAGAAAGCATCACTACTTAAACTATTACCACTATAGTTCCATTACTATATATATATATATATATTATATATATATATTGTATAGGCAGGATTTAAAAATCCTTAAATCCTGCCGTAAAAGTCAGGTTTTTATATTTGCATCTGATGGATTATTCCTTTAATAATTAACTTAAAGGACCATACCGGCCATTTTGCATGTTTGAGCCTAATATATTCAATTTTCATACACGCAATGCTACTGACAATCATTTTCCAAAACATACTACTGGAACTACTGGAATTTTTTTTTTTTTTTTTTTTTTTTTTTTTAATTTTCCACCTTCCAGGCCGCCATTTGTTTCAGTTCATTCTGGTTCGCTATTAAAATCAACTTGTTGATACTTGAAAAGTTCTTGAGATAGGTAATTCATCATCGCGAACAAAATGTATATTCAGGTTTTTTTTTTTCAAAGTTATGTAATTTTGGCGTTTAAGCACAATAAAAAGCACGGAGTGATCTGAAAATACTTCCTAGTGGTGCATTCAAGTGCTGTAGTGAAGAACTGATAATAGGAATGCTTCAGGAACGCTATCCCAAGAACGTTTCAAGTATCAACAAGTTGATTTTAATAGCGTACCAGAATGAAATTAAACCAGTGGTGGTCTGGAAGGTAGGAAAACAATTTTTTTAATTCACTGTTCCAGTAGTATGCTTTGGGAAATGATTATCAGTAACATTACGTGTATGAAAATTTAATATATTAGGCTCAAACATGCAAAATGGCTGCAATGGTCCTTTAATGAACAGATTTCATGAATTGTCATTATTCATTGTTTTATCATGTGTACATCACATTTGTTCTCTTGCTGGTGGTTGGTTTTAGTAGTAGTAGTAGCAGTAGTAGTAGGAGTAGGAGTAGTAGTAGCAGAAATAGTAGTAGTAGTAAGNTAGTAGTAGTAGTAGCAGTAGTAGTAGGAGTAGGAGTAGTAGTAGCAGAAATAGTAGTAGTAGTAAGGCTAGTTTATGCTTAACACAGATGTGGATGCAGCAGTGGACATGTGGAAAATGTGACATAATTGCGTTCAAAACAGCCGCCAAGACTCGATTTTTGAAACAACGTATGTGTGAAGCAAACGTGCTTTAATTGAGGATTGGCCATGTGAAGAGGTGCAAAGGAAGGAGAGGTAGGTGTGGAGAAATGGAGAGAGACTGACAGATAAAAACAAACAATGGGGAACAACTTTTTTGCAAGTAACAGCAATTCCTCCTCTTCCTTAATCAACACAACTCCCTTTTTACTGCCTCCATGTTTTGTTGAAGCTATATCTGTTTCTGCTGGGTTTGTTTTGTTGTTTGGGGGCAGTTAAGAGCAGCTTTTTCCTACAGTGCCACCGAAAGTCCCAGAGTCGACGTGCAAGTTTTTTATTACTAATTTTGCTATTACCACTAGTATTATTACTTCTATTAGTCATCATACTATTACCCATCTATCAATTCTAATAAACCCCAACCAATACCATTTTTATTGCTGTTAC
The DNA here is from genome assembly GCA_014773175.1 of Lucifuga dentata. Lineage (NCBI taxonomy): Eukaryota > Metazoa > Chordata > Actinopteri > Ophidiiformes > Bythitidae > Lucifuga > Lucifuga dentata. The sequence goes on from VXCM01001014.1 coordinate 17,393, forward strand.
AACAGCTACTACAGCATGACTGCTTTTGTTACCAGTACTTTTTGTACTACTACAACCGTGAGTTTTAACAGATAAATGACTAATTGCTCTGCCTTTTTGACTGCGTGTTTGTTTATATTCTCAGAGCATATATTTGAAGCTGTCAAAAAAAGTCAGCAGCAAGCCTGAAAGTGAATTTTAAGGTTCATATCACAGGAATAGTCTGATTGCACTTCACCCAGCCAAGCTGCGTTCAACGCCAGGACACACATGAAGAAGCTTTTCTTCACTGCTAAATCTGCAAACCCGTCTGTGTGGGACTTTCCACCACGACTAAAGCTACACTCATTAATCAGCCCCCAAAAAAGCAATGTCAAACCATATTTGTCACATTTTTATGATTCATTGCTCCGAGAAAGAGAGAGAGGGAGAAAAACTCTGGTCTGAAGCTGGGATTTCACCCACAATGGGTAATTCAAAGGCAATTTGTTGCATTGTCATGTACAGGTTGCATAGAAAGTGACATATTGCCCTACGGAGCGTTTCTGTCAGTGTTCACTGATTATGAGGCTGAAACTGTACACACAGTTTACAATTTTGCATCACACAGTTGTGATTTATGATCTCACAAATTCTCCCCAGATTATTAATGATCTTATTACAGGAGCTCCTACTGATCAAACAGTTGTTATTGATGAAAAATCAGACTGCCTCAGTCCAGGATTATCTGATAAAACTGGGACAAAAATGATGAATGCATGCTGTTCAGACAGACTGCAATGATGAGGAGTTACTTTTTTAAACTGATTTATTTAATTCTTCATGTTTAAAGTATACAGACAATATTACAAAAACATTTTTTTACTAAAAAGAAAAACAGTGGGAACCTATACCTATAGAAATTGTAGCTTAAGTAGTGTAAGGTGGTAGTGGAGTAATATTAGTATAAGTAGTAGATAAAAGTATTTGCCGAAACTACAAAAAAGTCCCCTAAGAGCAAATTTTATACTATTTAGTTAAATTTTCTTGTATTAATTAAAAAAAAACTGCCAATAAATAATTAATATGAGTTCTTGAAATGTATCAGCAACAAAACACTTATCTGATCTTGAAATAAGTAATAAGGAATTTAAGTCTTTAGCTTCATATATGAAAAAAAAAAACTTCAGAAAATCTATTTTAAAGTGCTTGAAACTAGATTATTTGCCTTTCAATTCAGTTCATTTTAATGTCTTAAACAGGACTGTTTGTTAAAATATTGCCATTTCTGCCACACTTGTAAACAACTAACCATGCCTCTAAAAAAAGTAAGAAAGACTAAAATGGATCACATGGCAATCTAGTATGGGAGAGAATTGTCTTTCATTCTAGTGTAGAAGAGAAATCGTGTATTTTTGGCTACAGTAGTGACTCCTATGGGATGTTAGCAAAATAGCGTTGACTGACTCCACGTTTGTGTCAAGTTATTAAATACTACAAAACAATCTGAAAACTCATTCCATATTGAATATTTGTACCCCTAAGTTACAAAAAGGCTCATCGACAGAAAGATACATACATACCCCGCACTTAAAGTTCAACACATGGGTTTGATGTACTAAATTCACATTACTTTGTACCCCACATAAACTGTCTATAGATACAAACCATAAATCCAACTCTCATGAGAATGCATGTTGAAATTCTTTTTCACAGATTCCTTAACAAAAATATAAACATAACCATAACAGAGCTAAAAGTATCACTTGACAGTGTCAGAAAAGCATTGCAGATGCGTGTCTCTGTCAACTTTTTCCATCTGGGGAGGGAAAACATATTATATTAACGTCTTTGTCATGCATTGCTGTGTCATTTTGTGCCAGAGACGAGATAAGAGAGTCGAGACACTTTGTTTTAAATGTGCTCTTCTGCAGTGTCGGATCTATTCCCGCAGAATTTCTCAATCTAATAAAAGTCTGGTTTACACTGAACAGCACTCCACAAGAAAAGAACTGAACTTATCCAAACTGTATATCCAGCTTCTTCTTAAGTATTTAAGGCTGGTGATTTTTATCTAATTTTTATGGATGAGCAGAAGAAGGACAAAATAAGTGGAATATTTTAAGAATGCCAAGAGGCCATAAAAGAAAATATCTGTCTTGAACAGAGTTTATCCTGTATGTGATGATATTTGTCTGTCATTGGCCTGATTGTTCATTTGCAGAAAGGCCATGTTAGATTTATGGACTGCAGTGGAGGGCAGTACAGAGGTTAAGGACATCTCCAGAAGGTTGTTGGTTCCAGTGCTGGGAAGCAACTATGTGCATTTATTTTTCATCAGATGTCCACCTGGATTTTTCTATTATTGCTTTTTAAACTCAGTTTTAATCTATGTCTTGAAAATAAACATAGAAATATTCCTGGGTTTTTTCAATAAATGTATTTTTTGACACCTGGTTTTAGTGTTGCAGGGATCTGAAAATACATGCCCATGTTTCAGGTATCAGCACCTCCTAGTCAGCACACTCAGATGAAATATGGGAGTGAGGCAAGAAACTGTTAAACTGATACTGATAAATTAAATAAATGTCCAATTATATTGTAGCACAGTTATTGGACTAGATTACTTGGTCCAGAGGAAAGTTTGGTTTCAGAGGACAGTTGCACGTCTAGCAGAAGGATATAGATAAGGGGGATCAACTTCCACCCCTGAGAGTTTGGGCACGTTATCCTATGAGATGACTTGCCTTCATGAAAATTTTAGCTGAGTAGGCTCGTTAGCTTGTTTGTTGTTTTGGGTGCAAACTCTCACTAGCCCTTCTTCAATAAAACGCCATGTTCGGCAGTAAATGATACTTACACTCCAGTCATTCTTCCTGCATCAGCTAGCTACGCTAACATAGCCGTTAGCCATCTACCCATTGTCTGAATGGCTAAGGGGGGGCTTGAACCTATTAGAGAATCTACTGGGTAAAACAGTATGTTGTAAAGGTAAGGTAAGGCTGCAGCTATGTTTATTTATCTCCGTACCTGTTTGAACTACCTTCCTATTATCTTTGTCCTTTGCATTCAGTTAAAGACCCAAGAAGACGGACACCAAGAGACTTGAACATCAGGTTCCTCCACTGCAGGAGCAAACTAATAACTTGTGGACAATTGCCAGTTAGAGCTTATAGGGAGGATGATGTAATGTTTATACAATATAGGAATATTTCACTTCCTTGTCAAAGCAGTAACTCACCTGCGTTTATTCAGTCCCTAAAGAATCCTCAGCTGCTACAGAGGTGGAGAGACAATGATTGGTCTGTCACAGAGCTGGGTGATGGGCGGGATGTTCTCTGGGGAGGGATTGATCTGATGTGAGATGATTCTTCAGTCAGTTCTGGGGAGGGCTAAGGCCTCATTTAACCCCACCAGTTAACTAAACCCAGCCTAAAATGATCTGAACCAAAATCAACTAAACTGAGCTAAATGCAGCTTCTCTGTACTCAGGGGTTGGGAAAGTACAAAATCAATCCTGAAGCCATTGCAGCAAAAGCATAAAGTCGCAAATTTATTAAAGATTGAAGATTACACATTGTCTTGGAAACCATGCCATCTAGTTCCGCACAGTGATTTCCTACATTTCCCACAATGCCTCCCTGCAAGAGTGGCTGAAGAGGAAAGCAGAGGAAAAGAGGGAGGAAAGACCTATGGAGGAAGAGAAAGACAGATAGAAATGGAGGCAGATGCAGTAAGTGGGGTCACACGTTTAGCATTGCTCAGCCACGTTCACAGGCGAACCATGCCAAGTTACTTTATATAACGCCTGGGAAATGGACTGGTGAACCCTGCTAAGAATCAAACCCGCCTATGTTTAACAAAACACTCACTAATCTGTGATGCTGGAATATTTTAGATATCTTTTTTTTTTTTTTGNTTTTTTTTTTTTTTTTATGAAATCCGACACCATCAGGTAAACCCGATGCACCCAAAATGTTTTGATGGATTCCAAGGTTACTGAAGTATTTTGATGAAAGTTGGAACAAAATATTTTGATAAGCAGAACACAGTGATACTAAATTAACAGCACATTGTTGAGCTGATCTCCAACTTTCTGTTGCTCAATTGGTATGTGAAGAAGTCACAGTTTAACTTTGTGGGATTAGATCCAACCTGTCTGAATGACATAATCATTACATGAAAGCCTATCATGTATTTAAATGACTTTTAGAAATTAGACTGTATGGTGAAGGAGTAAAGGTAAAAACAAATATTAAGAAATCATGGCAAACAGATGCAATATTAAAAAAAAGAAAAGAAAAGAAAAGACACCAGAGCAATGCCCTTTGCTATTCCTGCAGAATTTGGACTGCATGGGATGGTGAACGCTGGCCATGGGTTACTATAGCAATACCATGACCACGGCAATCACTATGAACATGGTGGACCCAATTACAGTCAAATAATATTTCTTCAAAACAAACCAACTCATAACAGGGTTACGATTAAAAAAAATCAATAAGGATGTACTTTATCATAAAGTAATCCTTGATTGTTTTCAAAGTACCATACCACCCATTTTGCATGTTCGAGCCTAATATATTATTCAATTTTCATACATGTTACATTACTGACAATCATTTCCCAAAGCATACTACTGGAATGGTGNAAAAAAAAAAAAAATTCCTACCTTCCAGATCACCACTGGTTTCAGTTATTTCTGGTACGCTATTAAAATCAACTTGTTGATACTTGAAACGTTCTTGGAATCCATCATTGTGAACAAGACGTGTATTCAAGGGTTTTTTTTTTTTGTTTTTGGTTTTTTTAGAAGTTTTGTAATTTTAGCATTTAAGTGCAATAAAAAGTGCAAAGTGAATGTATGTTTCCACCGGGGAATATAGTCCCAAAAGAAGACTTGCATTTATTGAAAAATTTGAATGACTGTGACTTCATAAGGCTGCACAACTATTAGCAAGTGAAAATGGATTTTTAAGGTGGGTGTATCGCTTGAATATTTGATTTTGAAAGATTAAGAGATTTTGCAAAATATCAAGAAAGCTGAAATATGGTTTTATCCTGTAGGAACTGATTGTCAGTAGCGTAACATGTATGAAAATTGAATATATCAGGCTCAAACATGCAAAATGGATGGTTTGGTCCTTTAAGCTTCAAGTTTTTAAAGAGAACAAAAGTCTTAAGTCAATTCTCATGCTTAAGTCAATTCCCATGCTGTTTACATGGTTTCCAGCTTTATGTCTTCATAGCTGCTAACAAGAAGACAAACTCTGTCTCCATTAAAAGTCATGGCAAAGATATGGGAGACTAGGACAACATCTAAGCTTTGCACAGAAAATACAGTTACGCAGCAACCCAATCAAATAATGAGAACTGCTTCCAGCTGGTTGATGATCCTGTGCAATGCTTATGATGACAACCAGTTACCAGCACAACTGCATCAAACTGTAAAATAATAAACAATGACATAAGCAGACTGTACAGTTTCGTGGAAAAGGTTAATTAGTAAGCGTTGAGATTTACAGCAGTTCTAGTGAAATTTGAGTATGTAGGATTCTTTCATGATTTTGTGTATAACAGCAATGTGACTGTACGATTTCTTCAAAGACAGATAGAGAAGATAGAGATGCATGAGACTGATAAAGTGGAGAAAGTAAGATAGATTGGGACTGTTCCATTTAATCATCAACAACACCGAACCAGTGCATTGTGGGAATAACTGGAATGCATCGCTGACGAGTCGAACGTCTCAGCTGAAACTATCTGTTGTATAATAAGATGTGTGGTCTCATCCTGAGAATGTGACTGAGCATATTAGGCTCCGTAAGGGAGGGAAATGGCTCTGAAAGTATGACAGGTATGATAAACCTTTCCTCGAAATGTAGTCCAGTTGCACTGCAAGTCTAAATAAAACACCAAAGAGACAGTTGCTACAGGTAAAAAAAAAAAAAAAAAAAAAAAAAGATAAACACCTATGCCATATTTCCATTTTGGTGGGGAAAGAAAACATTGAGATGTGATTTTTATTTATTTATAATCTCTAAATCATAGAATATCTAGGCTGTAAATTGAAGGAATTAAGTGACTTATTTATGTATTTGTAGCTTTGTTTTGCATGCTGGCTGTAAATGCTAGTCATTTCTCTATAGTTCCAATTAGATTTGTGGGCATTATAGCTTCATCACTTAATTACTTATCTCCTATTTAAAATAAGTGCATTGAAACATGTAGCAAGCCTATAAGACCTGGTTTACGCGGGCATCGATGCAGACATGGGCGCCTCCGAAACAGGTACCCACGTCTGTAGTACGTCCTAGCATTCATGGTTCTCATGCTTTCACGTTGACCGCACACTTCGACTGTGGGATTTTCAGTGGCGCAGTGAAACAAAGCCATCTTAAACACTCCCCCCAAACATGAAAATAAATCCAGCAGACACAGGAGCAGTTTCCGATTCAGCCACCCACGTCAAAACACGGAAGAAGTGAAAAGAGAATTGTTGATCAATAAATTGCTGTTACTGGCATTGGCTGCAAGACGAAAAAGTTAGCTCACTATTTTATATGAAAACTCATCAGATCAACTGGGTTCAAGTTTTTAATTCTGAAACATTTCACCATCCATCCAATGGCTTTGTCAGTCAGAAATGAATGCACAGAAGGATATTAAACCTCCAGCAACTATGGTAACTATGGTGTCAAATCACAACTAACCTCCAGTTCAAATTAAATAGATATTATTTAAAAAAAAACTGAATAATGTGTGATGTAAATTGAATTATTCAAATTTTAAAACAATGAAAAAATTTCAAATAATAAATTTCAACTTCTAATGTTTTAATGGTCCCCTAGTTGGATGCAAGACCAGTCCCCAAATTTCTTTGGAAGGGAAGACAGCAGCGCACTATAGGTGGTGGGTTAGCTCTGTTTTAGCTTAATTAGCTAATAGCTCACTTTTTATTAGCTAATTAGCTCACTATTAACAATAGCAAGCTTTAATTAGCTTGCCATTGTTTGTTTTGTCTGTCCTTCTCTCCTTTCTTCCACCTACTTCCTCTTTCTCCATGCTTCTTCGCTTAACCAATCATCGATGAAGGCGCGTTTACATCCGTGTCTTTTCAAAAATCAACTGGGGCATCGCCATATAAAGTCAGCCTCTCGGGCCAAAATTACCTCACATTTTTTGCATGCCAATCACATCAGCATCCACGTTGAGCATAAACCAGTCTTAACACTGACTAGTCTAGTGATGGATGTGTAATCATATGTCATCCATCACACTTTGACAAGGCGTAACTTTCAACGTGTGCTAGTGTTGATAGGAATGAACATGCTAAATGTATGGTCTTTGCTAGTTGATAACTTTACGTTCATTTGCTCGTGCTTTTTCTGTTGGATCGAGAAGTTTGGTTTAAATGTTAAGTACGTTTAAAAGGCATGTAGCTGCGGAGAGATTTGCTTCTGATGAAGATAAATGTTATCCCCTACTCCTATGTGAAATTTGTTGAGCAAGGATGTGTTCTCAGGATAAACACTGGGTGATAAAAACACCAGCCTGCAAGAATTATGCTCCACTAAAAGCAGCATAAAGCATCGAGGATTTAAAATGGATTGTGTGTGGTTCTCAGCAGGCGCAAAGACCCCTGGGAAAATATCTGGACTTAGATTGACTGCGTTTGCTCATCCAGAAAGAAACATTTTTTAGGGTTCAGAACCTTTAAATTTTCAAGAAACATTTACATGTCAAACTGTGGAAATTTTACAGAACACGAAGTTACTGCCAAAAAAAAAAAAAATNCAAAAAAAAAAAAAATCACTATTGCAAAAAAAGAGTTGTAATGTAGTTGTTCTGAAATCTGATCTGTTTTGATGTCAGAGTGTTTGAGTGTTTATGTTGTATCATACTTTATAACAGGGGTCAGCAACCTTTTTAATGTTCTGTGCCAGTTCACAATTTTTCCCAAAAATATACAGCTACACATGCAGCCCTGGGCGGTAGTATTATGAAATATCCAGTATGCACAAGTATTACAAGGTGTCAACTCATCCGAGGTCTTGATATGATCTTTTAAAGAATAATATAATCATTGGTGTGAGGTTTTGTGGTTTGTTTGTAAAGTAAAAACCACTGACTGGGTGCTTTTTAACCAAAGAGTTTAAAGAAACACTATCTCTTCACTTATATTTGTTATTTTATGTTTTACATTAAGCTCCTTCATCAAGTGCACTATTCTCCTAAATTAATCCCCAAAGCGCAGTTTGATAATTGATTATTTAGTATTTTGTGCCCATTCTGTAAAATTTGAGGTTTTTTTTTTTCTTTCTCTCTGAATGATCTTACTTTGCAATGAGACACATTTTGCGGCTATTTGATCCAACACGTTGTTTACGGATCCATGTTTTCTACGAGAGGCACTTTTCCTGGCTTTTTTTTTTTTTTTTNTTTTTTTTTTTTTTTTTCCTCATTGAGGCTGGTTGGATTCCTCAGCAAACTAGCAAACAGGAGCTTTTGTGTTCACCGTGCTGGATCAGTGAGCAAGGAGAGGGAGGGAGAAAGTGTATTCTCTCCTCACCCCAGTTCGTCTTTTTAGTCTGTGCAGCATTCTCCTCGCTACCTCATGTATGGAAGCTTTTCAGAGGCAAGGGTGCCTTCGCTTTGGGAAACACACCGAAAATGCAACACAGTCACATTTTGCGTATTTCAAAGCTTTAACAAAGACAAACTCGTCTTACTGTCTCTTTGTGCTTTTGCTGTACCAAACTCATTGTCAGTTTCGGACGCCTGGGAGGTTTCCATGACAACATCAATCCAAATAGTCAATTTGTAGGGACTATGAAACTTTTTTTTTTTTTTTTGAAGTTATCTCTTTAGATTTGAAAGGATTTTGGAAGTCTGTGATGAAGCCTGTAATACAACCACTTCAAGAAATCCATTAATTTGAGACAAAAAGTCATAAAATTTAGAGTTTGGAAGATTTTGTTTTTCATAGAAATGGTGAAATTCCCATCAGGAAAATACTGTATGTTGCTAACTCTTGCGGGATGATATCTGATCAAACTAAAGTGGTTTTAACAATATTTTAGCATTAGCAGTGGATGATCAGGGCTGTGTTGTGCAGATTTTCATATCAGGAGCGATGTAAAATAGATTCACATTCATGAACCATTAAGATCTGACCTCTGGATATTAATAGCTTTATTAGATTAGATTAGATTTATTAGATTTATTAGATATTAATATCTTTTTGTTGCTGAATTTGACTTAATATACATGAGGTTTTTGTACACTGTATGAGAAGAGGCAAAAATATATTGAAGAGCATAACCTTCAGATATTAATTTAAAGGATCACACTGGTGGTTTTGCATGTTTGAGCCCAATAAATACTACCTGCATATAAGTTACATTACTATTTTCAAAAGTATACCACTGGAATGGTACATTTTCAAATAATTTTGCCTACCTTCCAGGCAGCCATTGGTTTCAGTTAATTTCAGTATGCTATTAAACAGATTATAGAGGCTTGAAACGTGCTTGAGATTCCCAACTGCAGTAGGCCTCATTAGTCAGACCAGAGACTGTCCCTGACCACCCCGCCCCCACCCCACCCATCCAGTCACCATGCGTTGCATTACATACATTCGCTTACAACGTAAGTTCTACAACCGTTGGACTCTATGCACTACATTAACGCACATCCCCTGTATATTGTACATCCTTTGTATATTGTACATTNGACTCTATGCACTACATTAACGCACATCCCCTGTATATTGTACATCCTTTGTATATTGTACATTTTATACATCCCTTGTATATTGTACATCCTTTGTATATTGTACCTTTTATACATCCTTTTTTTTTATCGTACTGTATATTTGTATTTATCTTGTATATTTTTCTTTTCCTTCCTGAGTACAAAGCACCAGAGCAAATTCCTCGTATGTGAAAACCTACTTGGCAATAAATCTGATTCTGATTCTGATTCTGATTCTGATAGGGAAACATTACAGCAAGCCATAAGCCTTATTAATTTTTTTCCTTTTTATTTTTGTCAAAGTTACTCAATTTAACTGATCCATTATAGAGGTCCACAGAAGAAAATGTATGTCTCCACCAGGGAATACAGTCCCAAGAGAAAAGATGGCTTTTTTTTTTCTCTTGGGACTGTATTCCCAAGTGTTAGCAGGTGAAACATTACATTTTAAGGTGGGGGTGAGTCACCTGAACATTTAATTTGGAAAGATTAGGGGATTTGTCAAATATAACACAAAAACTAAAATAAGGTTTTATACTTTGGAAAATGGTTGGCAGAGACGCAATGTGTATATGTATTTATTGGGCTCAAACATGCAAAAACACTTGTATGGTCCTTTAAGTGATACTCAGGCAAGTTCAAGGAAGAGGAAAAAACACACTGAATTTAAACTATTGCTCACATCTCTAGTGAGCTTTTCTTAAGTAACAGTAGGTCTTACTCCATTTAAAATGAATTTTTTTTTTTTTTTTTTTNATTTTTTTTTTTTTTTTTTGTTTTTTTGAGTTTGAAGTAAACTCTGCTTGATTTGGTTCAAAACACTGTAGCTCCTTGAGGATCCTCATATGTTGATTGGAAATGTTCTAATCATGTTGGACGTGGATTAGAATAGGGTTCAGATTGTTGATTCCAGCTTTCGTGACCTTATCGCTGCATGCTGTTATTCAGTGCTCCTCCCAGCAGGGCAGGTCCTGATTAGCTGAGAATGTGTGGAACATGGCGGTGAACGCCCTCTTGTTTTGCTCCACAATATTGTCCACCTCCCTCCTCAGTTTAGTATGAATGTGGTCGACAGAAAGTGGAGCACATGTGCCGGCTGTCAGCCATATCAAAATGGTATGTATGTGCAATGTCACTGTCAACGAGTCCGGCGCTGCCCAGTACCTCAACGCTTCAACTCTGCATCCGCCTTCCACACACACACACACACACACACTCACAGAGCATCAAGTCAGGGTCCACTAAAGTTTGTCATGTCCTTAATTTCACTAAGAAGCAATCTGCCAGAGTCTTTGTTGGAGCGATATCACGTTTAGGCAATCACTATGACTGCAGCCTCAAGGCAAACTACAAAGATCAAACCAAAGCAGGTTCATGCTGCTCATGTAGTCATTTTCACTTTCTTGCCTTTTGCATTAATTATCTGCAAATGACAGATTTAAGATGTTATTGTACTTGAAGAACAATTGTAACCAAAGTCCAACAGTTTAGTTTGACATCACTTGTTACTTCCTCAAAGACTTTTCTGTCAACATAATTCATCTGTTTCACGTGATGCAACTTTATTCCTTCTGCAAAGCAAGATTATAAAACATTTTTGTAATTTTTGTACATATACCTGAATGTATACTGATATATTGGTTTGGTTCTAATACATTTACTCAAGTATAATACTTCAATTTTAGTACCTGAGTAGTTTTATGTCATTTTGCTCAGCTACATTTATCTTATAGTTATTTTGCAGGTTAAGACTTTAATTTGAACATGAGAAAAACTCACAAATTATTGCTGTATCTCAGCCTTGATGGTACAATGACATTTAGACATCATCTCAAGAGTTTTCAAAAGGAAAAAAGTTGAAGAGTTAACTGTAGGGGAGCATGTAACCCTTCAACTGACCTGAAAAGGGCATGTTAACCCCCAGAATTGAAGATACAAGGTTTTCCATCTGGAGAAAAACCTTGAACAGCGTCTAAATTTTTAGCAGTGAACAATTATAGCTCCATTTTCAAATGTTTCATTATAAATTCATTATGAAATTGTTATTTATAGAATTCCAGAAATGTAATTTCTGGAATTCTAGAATTTCATTTGATTGCAGAATTTTCATTATTTCCTTACAAAACTCCTTACAGTACAAGGTTTCTCCACACTGTGGGTGAAAACCTTGTATCTTTTAATTTTGGAGATTTTCCATTGTTGATGCATTAACATCAGGGACTAAATTGGGCTGGAATAATCCAGAACGGTGCTCCAGATTGTCCACAGAAAGCAGGTCACCTCCTTAAGTACATGTTTTGATGAAGATTCTCGGTCATTCAGGCGGTAGATAAGTTGTAGAACTTATCTACAACTTTTCTTTAAGTACAGTTACTGCTAATACTTATTCACTTTCCTTTAAAATTTTGATTGCAAGACTTTTACTTACAATAAAGTAGTTTTCATTTTGCATTAGTACTTTTATTTACCGGTAAGTAAACGCTTTGAATAATTCCACAACTGCTTGATTCTGGAAAGATGTTTTCCTTATAACTGACTTACTTGACAGATGTTATTTGATATGGAGTCGAACTGTCAAAATTGTCGAAAACCGGTGTTCCTAAAAAAAAAAAAAAACATCCACAGCAAACACATACACTATGTATATACAATCATAATCACACACTTGCTCACACTCAGAGACTCTTCCTGCCTCTTCTTACTCGTCCTCCTCCTGAAGCACACTGACCATGATTGATTGTTGGGAAATGGTGGTAATGTTGCTGGGCTGGAATGCCCATTACAGCGAGATTCTTGCACCCCTACAAAATTCCAGCGTGCCGGTGAGTCGAGGCGTTAGAGACAGAGTGAAAATACGTCTGGAATTTACATTAATTCATGTTTAAAAGCGCAGGGAGGACTTGGTGTTCCGTGTTTAGAGAAAAAAAAAAAATCTTCCAGGAATCAGTTGCATCTGCTCTTTCCTTTTTCTTCCTCTTGTTTCTTTTCTCCACAGCCATTTGCTGGGTCCATTTAAAGGCACCAAAGGCAAACATTGTATCTTTCATGTATAAGCTTTTAGGCCTCTGCTGCAGGCTCGTTGATCTCATAAAGGTTGATGACACTTCACGGACCGCTGGGTCACATGAGAGAAGGGCTGGAGTGTGGTGCTGCAATGTAATCAGCTGAGGAGACTGAGGCTGGGAAGCTGCAAAGGAGCAGACAACAAACCCTCCAACACTCTGTTTACCCACTTTTTACTTGTTAAAGGACCACACAGTGATTTTGCATGTTTAAGTCAAAACATACAACCCACCTACATGCTACAATTTCCAAACATATTTAAGTTCTCTTGTTTGTTTTCAAAATCAAATGTTCAGGATTTTTTCACCTTAAAATTCAATATTTCACCTGCTAACACTTATGCACGATTGTCAATCAAAAAAGTACAGCTGTATTGATTTCTTGGTAAAAGCTGTCTTCTCCATGGGACTATATTCCCTGGTGGAGACATACATTGTCTTCCATGCAGCTCTGTGTTGAACTGCTTAAAAAAAGTTATACTTTGACAAAAAAAAAAAAAAAAAAAANAAAAAAAAAAAAAAAAAAACTTAACAGACATTATGTTCGCTGTGATTAGTTACTTATCTCAAGCGCATTTGAAGTCTCCATGAGTTGATTTTAATAGTGTACTAGAATGAACTGAAAGCAGTGACAGTCTAGAAGGTAGGAAAAACAATTCTAAAATGTACTGCTCTGGTCATATCATACTGTATGTTTTGGGAAATGGTTGTCAGTAATGTAATGTGTAGGTTTATACATACAGTATTAGGCTCAAATAATGAAATATCGCCAGTATTGCCCTTTAATTTTTAATGCCTTTAACTTACAGTATATTTATGTAATACTGCAAAGAATAACCTGCTGAAACATGTAGAATCTTCTACTGAACTTTTCGAGTATTAAGTTTTAAAAAAAATTGCCAATTGAGTCTTTCAGTTTTAGGAGTTAGTGTCTTAAAACAGCATTGCAAATTTTTATTTGCGTAAAACTGAGGTGTCTGTTGTTCAAGAAACAATCAAAAATGGATTACATGACAATCAAATTTGGAAAGATTGTCTATATTTTAGCATCAAGTTAATTTGTATTGGAAACAAGTTTAAACAATTTCACTGCACTGGCAACTTCTTCACTTGTTTCAAGAAAATCAGAATTTCAGGACTCAGGAAGAGACAAAATGACTTGTTACAGGTTCTTAGGATCATGCTGATTCTTGAAGTAAGCAAAACCATCTTGTTTTCTCGTAATAGCTGTCTCATAATGAACAGACTAAATACCTTACTAAAACAAATTACAACCACTTATCTTCAGCAGACTCTAATAATGAAGTGCAGATGTTGTCTGATAAGCTTATTTTTATTAGATGAGAAAAAAAATTAAGATCTCAAAATGAGATCTTGTGATTTTCATGAATTCCTGGTTTTTGCAGTTGTCTCCTTTTTTCTTTTTTTTTCCCCCCATTATTTTTACATCTGCAAATAAACAAACTAAGCTGCACAGTGATGAATGCTAATGCCCTGAGCTTTGTCCATGATCCTCTTTGTCTGGTGTTAATTAGCACAAAGGGGCTGGGGTTGACCATGACGTGATACTCGGCCTGATGTCATGGAGTCCAACAACCTCTCAGGTCAGCCACCACATTTTGCACTGTGGTCTTTGATGCTCAGAAACATTGAGTCATTTCTTAGACCTTGGGTGGCACTGGATATCATCTTTCTGATTGTCCTGTGAGTGCTCGTTCTCTGGAACGGCGATGGAGATGTTGGACCATTAGCTTTCATTTGGCTCTGCCAGGATACGGCAGCGTGATTCCCCCAAGAAAGACAAGTGGTTTTTCCCATCTGAGCACAGAACAACGGGGCTATCGTACTCGCAGCAGAGCTTGGAAACTGTTTTCAGTCTGGTCTGCACATTGTTTTCGAGACAAATATTCCTCAATGCACAGGGAGAAAAGATCACCACCTACTGAAACTCAATGTAAATAAATTGATGATGCATGAACAAAACGACCATATCTACCATCCAGCAGGAATGCATAACATTAAAAAAAAATGTCATAAGCCAATTATATGGTACTGCCCAACAAAAAACAGCAGACGTACAAAGTTACCAACTAACTGCTAAAAACTGGTGAAAAGGTAAGCATTAAAGCAAACTAAGAGCAAGATATCACTCTTGTGTGTGTCCCAAAACAGAGTGTAAAAGAGAATTAATATTGGACAGAACTACTGTAAAATGGGTAGCTAATGTGGCTCTGTATCTGCTGAATGTGTAAGTAGGCAGTTGACGTTGCTTGCTACCATGTTAGCCATAACAACTTCCTAAATTGATAAAATGTCAGGGCTGTGTTTCAGTCAGACTTCTTTGGATTTTTCCAAAATTGATTGATGTGGGTTTAAGATGAACAATTTCAGACATTTTTATTAAATACCATATTAAAATGTCACATGCACTACTTGGTATGTAATAAAATAACACTATAATAACAAAGTGGTGAGATTCCCTGAGATGTCTCGGAAATGTTGTGTGCGTATGTTGCATGTACGTATTTGCACGTGTGTTAATTTGCATGCATGTGTGCTCGCCTATTTTCCAGTCTGTCTTTTGCTCTCCCACTGTCTCCACACAGACTGGATTCAATTGCCTCTTGGTGAACCAGGGAGGCCCTGCGACTCTGCCAACGAGCCAGCACATATCTGCCTGCAAACTATTTGCAGCATTTTTTTTATTCAGGTGTCTACAGTGACAGCACCACTGTCTTCGCTGGCAACGCGGCTTTGAACGTGTGTCAGGGAGCAAGCACAAGCATGTGCTGATCAACTTAGCAGTCAACTGATGTGTCAGTCACACAGAAAATGGTAAAAAAAAAAAAAAAAATGACAGATTGCGAAAGTGGTACCGGCTTGCCATGCAGGACTAAGGTTACATGTTGGACAACATGACTGACTAAAACGTGGCATTTGCATTTGACTATGACAGTTCATTTGAGCACTTGTATTGCTCGACTGCTCGACCATTTGTACTGTCATGAAGACAGGCAGGAACAGAAAACGTGCCGTGAGTTGTCAAACATTTGCCAGCATAGTTTAGAGGGTAGCAGGCAGGTATGTTTCACCAGGGAGAAGCACTTACAAAAACAGCGAGTGAGTAATAGAAGAGGTTCGTGCCTCAGACACAGGTATAAAATACTCTCAAGGAGCAACCTGGGAAAATGAAATCAGGTAACTATTAGTTATAAAAAGATTGCGTATCTTTAATTTAGTGAAGATGCCATTAAAAAGCTTTCAGCTCACCATTTGGTTTGATATGTTTGTGCATGAAATGGTGCATGAATGTTGGAACGGTGCTTTAACAGTAACTCTGAGAATTCAAAATCAGGCTGCAAACATTTCGCTGACAGTAGCCAATAGGATCACTGACCTTCTCTATCAACGCCACATACAGACAAAATGTAGGACAGTATAGAAGAGGAATTATTATTAGTAGTAGCATACATATAGATTTAGGTATGGATGGTAGGGAAACACCAATATTTTTTTGGTTAAAGTTTTTTTTGTTTTTTTTTTAAAGTTAAATGTTCCTCAGAATCACTGTTGTGACTCTTATATCTTCATCTTATTTCCGACAACGTGCAATAATTAACACACTTTCACCATTTCCCATGTGTGTGTTTAATAATTAACAATGATTAATAATTTGATGATGATAATTAATGATTTAATAATGCATATTGACTAGCTCTAATTCAGCTTTTGTCCATGGTTTTGGTTAGAGAAGGTGTAGTCCTTTAAAAACCTAGGTGACCTGAACATGTTTTGCATTGAAATCTGTATACATTTAATTTATTGGCTTAGAACCTCTTTTCACTTTTAGAGGGACCATCCCACCAACACACACAGACACATGTGTGTGTGTGTGTGTGTGTGTGTATGTATATATATATATATATATATTCCCATATACATTTTCCCATTCATCCTATTGCACAATATTGGTTTTTTGCTTATAAACCTATGTAGATTTATAAACAAAAAAAAAACCAAAAACCTAACTTTCTTCAATATATCTATAAAACATCTGAGCCATTTTTTTCTGCATAACTCAAAGAGTTATGCAGGAAAAAAATGAGTATGTAGTATATTATGAGTCTTGAGTCTAATTTGAGTTGATAAATGGGACAGGGCTGCTTGTAGTTTGTGGGGTGGCCTTGACATTCTTGTAACAGCTACTGTGAGCCTTTTTAAAAGCTGACCTAAGATCCTGCAGCTCTGCCTCCTTACAGTCCGTTGATTTGCTACATGACTCAAGAGTTTCCTGCAGTAATAAAATTATGCATTCATTACAGATCCACAACAACAACACTCACTATTGTTAAATGGAAGTGGAAATTTATTATGGAGGTTCATTTTGTCTCTGACAAAAGACTGGAGGAAAAGCAACTACACACATACACACACACACAAAATCTCATGCAACTATGCTTAAACCAACTCTACGTGAACAATTAAAACCTTAAATCAGGCTAAAAGTTCCAGACACCTGCAGAGTTTGATGATAATTCTCTGCGTTTCATCACTATGAGCAACACTTTGATTACACAGTCATTTGAGTCATTTAATGTTAATGTCAAAATTATTGATTAATGCTGGTTTAACTCAACAGCAAGGCGTAGATCTAAACCTACATAAGTGTTCAGGATCGGATTTCAACTCCCAACCTGAGCAGCATTTAGCCATTGAACTGAACAAAAACGTACAGTTTTCACACATTCAACGTACCAACGATACTGATGTAGCAGTTTGTACCTGAGCCTCAGCTGATTGATGGAGTCCAGAAATCCAAGGAAAGCCCTCTAACTCACAGAAGTGTGTCTGTCTTCTATAATGTCCTTTATGATGAGTTCTGTCTGGATATTAAGCTTCTCCAGCATGTTTTGTCATTCAGGTACAGCTCAGGTATGGGCCGCATTAGCCGCGCATACATGCTAACACAAACATTGGACTTCACATCAAAGAAGACTGTGAGGACATTAAATCCAGCGTCATCCAAACAAACCTTTGAGTTTCTATTTTTCCCTGATGAGCGTGGCAGCTGGCGCAAAATCACCACAGAAATATGTTAATATTTTCTTTAGCAAAGGTCAAATATTTATTCCATTCCCACCCATTTCTTTTTTTTTCATATGACAGTGGAGGTATGGCATCAAATGAAAGCGCACTATGTTTGACAAGCTTTTACATTTTTGGGTCAAATTCTGTCATGGGATGGTCTTGATACAATAATGCTATTTGAGGCAAACAATGAGGCATAAATTAGGACAGCAAAACATTTTGAATGTAAGAAACCTGTCAGATCAGTGATATGGTGGGTTGTGGTAATAAATAACTAGAATATGGGTGAAAGATGGAGAATTTGTAAAGGAAAAAGGGAAGTAACGGATA
The DNA here is from genome assembly GCA_014773175.1 of Lucifuga dentata. Taxonomy (NCBI): domain Eukaryota; kingdom Metazoa; phylum Chordata; class Actinopteri; order Ophidiiformes; family Bythitidae; genus Lucifuga; species Lucifuga dentata. The sequence goes on from VXCM01001014.1 coordinate 35,587, forward strand.
TCAAGAATGAGAACAACATGGAAAAAAGGTCTTTTTATACTTCCACACGTCAATCCTAAAAACATACAACCTAGAGTGCTGAAAATACATACATGCACAGCAGTTTGGGGTTTCCCTAATGGAGACTTCAGTGAAGATTGTGGGAATCTGAGAAGCTTAAGAATCCCTTACAGGCTCAAAATCAGCCTCTAATCAACCTGATCAATAGGGATGCTTTTCTGATCAGAGAATTTTGCAACTCATTACATTTCATTGCCATCTGCTGGTGAACAAAACAGTTACCTTCACTGTTCCTCGTGCCCTCAATCTTCTGCAACAATTACTATACAGTAAATTACTATAGTCAAACAAGTTTAATTATCGGTGGAGATTAGAAGGTTTTTTTTTTTTAAAACCTACAACTATATTTATAATATTACTACTGAACTAAATGTCAGAGATATTTAGTTCAGTAGTAATATGACAACATGACAGTTGTAGTGACAAACACATAGAAATTAACTCTGAAATCAGCAACTCTCTCAAGCTTTTAGCCATTTTTTTTTTCTTGATGCATCTTGTTAGAGGGTGTGTCTTGTTAGACACACCCTGTAAATACAAGGCTAACAAGCCAGTGTTTTGCCAGGATCTGTGTTTTGCAGTCAGTGTGTGTGTGTGTGTGTATGTGTTGCCAGTCTGAAGCAGCCAACCATTGAGAACCGGATGGGCTTTATGGGAGAGACAGTACCTAAAATGTTTTCACTCTGTGTGCACAGTGGTGCTGTAGCATGGAGAATAGAAGTGGATTAATCTGGGAGGTTTTTTGCACATTGAAGGTTTCATAGCAAGAGTTTCAAAATAGACCCCGAAATAGAAATCTGCAAAATATGTCCTCTTTAAAAGTCACCACAAAGAAAACAAAATTGAATGCTTTGCCAAATGTTGAAACTTTGGTAACAACAGCACATGGAGCAAAGATGATTCAGGATACAGAGTCCAATTTATATATATATATATATATATATATATATATATATAGAGAGAGAGAGAGAGAGAGAGAGAGAGAGAGAGAGAGAGAGAGACATTATATATATATATATACATTATAAAATTAATCTCAAAAGGTGTTTCTTTTCTCTCTCCCTCATGTTTGAGGCATCAGGTTATGATATAAGCGGTGATTTAAAACCCTTGAATGTCATAGCACCAATTAGTTTGGTGTACATTTACATGCATCTGGGGCTCATGGACACTCGTATATCATACTGACTCAAGTGGGAGCTGTTTGGCCTGGAGCAGCATGAATGAATTATAGCAGTTGCCAGCTCTTACTTGGAAGGCCCCCATGTTTCAGGGATGAATCAAGTTCCTACATTGCCAAACTGTCCATCTTAACAAGTCTTTTCACCTTGTGCTCAGCAATAAAATCATATATATATCATCTAATAAGAGAAAAAAATGGCAATTGGGTAAGACTATATATATATATATATATACTATGTATTCTCTGAGATTAAATGTCATTAATATAAAACAAGGATTCTTGAAATGAAATCGAGTTAAGTGATTTGTCTCTAGAAACAGATATTTTCACTTATTTGAAGAAAAATTATAATTTGAGATGCGATCTTCAATATGCCGCAATATCTTCAGTGCACTCAATGAAAACATTTTAAAACACACGTTATGTTTACATGCATGCTATACTCTACTATAATGACGTATACATGGACGGAATTAATAAGATTCCACGTTCGCTGAATATACATGACACATTGTGTTATAATCAGCATAATAATAGTAGTATGATGAGAGTCCAGCAGGTAAGTAAATGGATGCGGAGATGGTTTATTGGGATTATGACACTTGAATGCCTCAATAAATCAATTTACAATTGCATAATCTTCATCTGCTACTCAGAGTAGCTTGCTCTGATTTATGTTGATTTCAGTCCAATTAAGATGCATACATGATGTTTGAAACAAAATCAATTCATTGCCTTAATCCGACTATAATCAATATTTTTAATGTACATGTAAACATACTGACTGTTTTTATAATTAAAGATCAAACTTTAAAAAAAAAAAAAAAAAAAAAGCTCCCACAGAAAAGCATCCTTCCAAAAATGAAAAATTAATACTTTGGAAATCTAATCTCAGTTGTAATGAACTGATGAGGGAGGATCACTCAGCAAATAAAGTGAATGGTGAAAATAATACACACATGGTGCCATGTATGTCCTGTATCTGACCTCTAAGACACCAGGTGCATACTGTCTTTAATACATGTGTGTGTGTGTGTGTGTGTGTGTGTGTGTGTGTGTGTGTGTGTGTGTGTGTGTGTGTGGCATGTTGCTGATTGGATGTAAAGCATTTATAGCAAGTTTGTGAAAAAGAAAGAAAGAAAGAAAGAAAGAAAGAAAGAAAGAAAGAAAGAAAGTGCCATTAGACCTTTAATGATTCTACCTGTAAGATTAAAGTTTTAGAAAAACATTGAAAATAGACAATAAGCATAGTTTATTTGTAAAAGCAGGTATTCTCCGGCAGGATTCTCCTGTCAGCCAAACAGTAAAGCTACTGCTGCTGCTACTGGTGATGGTGATGATGATGATGATGATGATGATGATGATGATGATGATGATGATGATGATGAGGGCCACCATGACATCCTGACCCCCACATCACTATAAGCTCTCACATCTTCAGAGCAGCACAGAACAGAACCAGGCACCCGAGCAGCCCACTAATCAAAAGGTGATGTAGTTGAGAAGCCTCAAGACATGATGGGAGATAAAGAGGAGGGAGCCCTCTTTGAATTAAACATCCTGCCTCCCACAAACCAAGTGGTCTTTGTCTTTTTTTTTTTTCCTCCACACTATTTGCTAATGAGGACTTGGGGTCAGTGTAATTGTTGCAGGAAACACTGCACTGATCAGAGGTGCAATTTGAGCAAAAATGGGGTTCTATCGGATGACCTCATCTCTTTGGTCAGGCGTGCTGAGCCTCGAGGATTTTCTGATTTGTCTTCTTAAGCCAGCAGCTCCACATATGTGGTGAGTGTGTGTGTGTGTGCATGCAGTCGTATATGGATGTGCATTCTTGTGTGTTTGTATATTTGCATTTGTGCAAGAAGACCTACGCTATGTTTATGAACTCATGATTCTAAGTTCTGAAACAGTTGTGAATTTAACTAGAAATTTTAAGCTGACCTGATCTGGCTAATTTGTTTATATAAAGCAGAAGCGTGTTGCACTTTATGATGCGCGAGTCAAAATGGCTCAGATATTCTGGTCTGTGTGTCTGGATTACATTCTCATTGATGGATTTCTGATACATATTAGATTTATCTCCACATATGAAGGCCCAAGCCTCATCCAATTCCATTTGTTTTGGTTTTTTAATATTTAGTGTTCACAAATATCCGATATGTGCTACATGTGAGCAAAACAATCAGAATTGGGTCGCTTGGACTTGGAGGTGTTAATATAGCAAGTCATTTCTGTACCACATGAAGTCACCATTGTGCAAGAAAAATGCCCGCGTGGGTGAGTCTGGGAGGCAGGATGAGGATCTGAGCTGATTAGACCACCTACAGATGAGTCAGGCAGATTTATTCGCCATTCAGCAGACCAGCTCCTCTATCTTATCACGATCGCAGATTAAAAAGGTATGCAGGTTGATTTAAGCATGAACGTATGTATCATTCTTATGGTTTCTAAAGACCTGATATTTGGCATGTCACCAACTCCTACATGAAGCCAGAAAACGGAGATCTCAAAGAACAGCTCTTCATCAAGGTATGAAACCAGCCTTATACATGTGACATCATCAGTATGCAAATGATGTTGCTCCTCCTAAAACTGAGATACATGGGGGATAGAACCAGGAAAATCTTTGGGGAATAAGAGTATATTTTCTGCTTTGGACCTGCAAATTCCACTATAGCTCCATTTCTGAAGAGCACATACAGATTTAATCATGTCACATGTCAGGGAAGACAAGATTTATTTACCTCCATTCATTAACCAATGAATGGAGGTATGCTATGACAGAGGAACAATGCACAAAAAAGAAAGATTTAACCCCAGTGAAACTCTATTCGTGGTAAAAAAAAAAAAAAAAAAAAAAAAAAATCTTGGATAAAATATACAGAAAAAAGCTTTTTGACATTTTAGCTATAAAATCACTTCTTTCAATGTAACTCATTGTTCAAAGAGGTTGATTAAATACAAAAGAATGAAATCTTCTGAATTAATCCCTCATCTGACTGTTTAATGTGGAACAACTTGGTTTGCTTCTCCTTTAATCATATAATATCTTTGATCCACCCAGCTATCAGAAAATAAAGGCTCTCCACTTACAAATTCTCCCTTAGCACAGAAATATGTGCATGTTGTGGACTAGTTGTCCACACCGATCCTCCGCCGTTACCAGCTGTGGCTGAGCCTCACATCACGGAAACACACAAAACACAACACACATATACACACAGTCAAGCTACAGGTTAGAGGTTAAAACCTGTCATCTTTTGATGCCTGTGTTTTCTAAATGGCAGATAAATTTTGAAAATCTCAAAAAACTCCACATGCTGTAGGATGGTACGCACATGCCACAATTTAAATAAAACTAGAAAATCTTTGACATTACCAAACTGAGATGCCAAAATGCCCCGATATGCATCCTTGTTACCATTTCTATTGCTTTTCTTAACATAAAAGGAGAAAGATAAATGATGGGAATGACATGTGACAAAGACTCAAAGTGGGATTCAAATCACAATTTAGATATAAACAGCAGCTGCACTTACAAATAGTGATCATATGATGAAAAAGTGTGCAGCAAAATACAAGGTAGGAAAGCATTTTCCTTTCTGCTAAGCACTGATTGAGTCCTGCACCTAATCCCAATTTGGCTTGGATGTGCACACCATACTTCTTTTTTTCAGGATTATCACTTTAACATATTCTTGAATGGGTCTTGGTAAAGTTTTCCAAATATTGGAAAGAAAAAAATTGCATACGTGATGTAAAAAAAAAAAAAAAAAAAAAAAAAGCCACTTTCCAATGTCTTTTATATAACTTTTAAATAAATATGTCAGGGAGATCCTCTTTAAGCTGCTTTGTATGGGAATATAAGTCATCAAAAGGCTGTCGAAACAGGTTTTTTCATGTAAACATCCTTAAAAAAAACACATTCACTTTTTCAGCCATGTTTATTCCAGTTTTAATAGATGGTCAAATAACTTTTCACCAGCAAATCATCAAAATCAAGCTCACTGGACTGTGCTGTTAACATTTTCTCCAACAGTAGTGACAAACTTTGGGGAAAAAAAAAAGAAGATAAAATCCATATTCCTCCATGCAATGCTCTGCCTTCAACTAGTCATCTCTCACAAAAAGTAACAAAAGTGGTAAGGTGTTAGGTGTGATGCCATTTAAAAATGACTAACAAGTGTTTTCAGAGCCAATACCAACAACATTCATGTCTACCTTCATCCTTGAGAGGGGAGACTGATGAACATGATGAATCATGATCTTAACCATTTGAGTTTTCTCCTAAAGTCAAAAACACTGCAGTAATTGAATTCTCCATCCACCGATTAAACCTGTTTCTTATGCATTTCTCCTTTAGAAATAATAGTTCATTTAGCAAGTGTAGAATTCCGCAGGCAGCCGACAGACAGCGAGATGTCAGTTTCTACATCTCAACACTGAACAAACACTCAAAACCTGCAAGCCGCCAAATCTCTATCCCCCTTAATCTCTCAGCCTACATGACCAGGAAGCAGCCAGTCAACTCCCCCCAACCCAAAGCCAAGGGCAAGCAAAACAGCACACCTTCGACTGCGGAGAGCAAACAGGAGAGAGGAGAGATCTATATTTCACAAAGTGGGCCCCGGCACTCAGGGCTTGGCAAAAGTAAACAGGCCCATAATTGATGGCACCGTTCCTTTTTATACAGTAAATAGATGTCAAACAGTGGAGGAACGCGTCAACCAGATTACAAAAGATTTGCAACACCCCAGGATTAAGGAAGAATGCTTTCCTTTGATCTGGCAGTACTTAGTCTTTGATTCCCTGTAATTACTCGAAGCATCGCTTTCTTTGACAGGGCCAGACAAATGATATATGGCCTCTAACAATTTCTTAATTTTGGGAGGAAATACAGACTGAAATCTGGTTTATGTGACCAAATATGAAAGCGACATTTCATGCAAAAGATAAAACACTTAATGTTGTATGCTTTTAAATGTTACTCCAATGTAATGCATGCATATCCAAAGATTTACCAGGCAAATGGTACAATTATTACAAAAACTGTAGTAAATGTTCATTAGATGATATAAGCAGACATTCTGGTTCAACTTTGACCACTGTACTTACCATAGTTGTGCATGCAAGCAGTTTTTTTCATGCAAGAAATGACCATAACAACACTGAAACTGCTCTTACTGCACTTCTTTTTCCAAATAAGGGGTTTGGATAATGTGGTTATACTGTGGATTTGTTTGTAGCTTGTGTCTGACACAGCTCATGTTAGGGATGTCACCTGATAATGTTGGTGAGAGAATGACGCAATAAACAGACGAGAATAACAGCCAAAGCCACGAAAATTACAGCTAGGTTGGAGTTTTCTCTTGGAAAACTGTTGCATGTTACTAAATGTTACATAAATGGGCAACAACTGTAGTGACGGCTGTCAGTTGATGATTCATTCATGTCATGTGTGTGTTTTAAATGTGTTATGTAAACACTCACTAGCTCATCCTGTGTGTCTCAGTGAGAGTGAACAGCATCAGGCAGACAGCTGTATAACCCCTCTTCCTCCAGGAGAGAGAGAAGAGAAGTGGCGGCACGAGTCGGCGATCTCAGCAGTTGCACGCTAGGGAGGAAGATAGCAAAGACAGATGAAAGACTGCCTGCATGTCAGCCTGGAAGAGAAGAAGAGACGGGGATGAAATCTCCAAAACAATTCCATTATTGATACAGTAAGTGCAGACGATAAGGGTCCACTCTTTTTTTGGCCTTTACAGGAGGCCAAAAAGGGAAGTAATGTGCCAAGCTTGAGTTAAATCACTCTCAGGCATCAAGGATTGCCATTATCTCACACATACAAACACACACATGCGTACATAAGCACAGGGCATTCTTGGGGGCATCTTGGAGCTATGATCAGCTTTGATGTGCATTTATCTGGATGTGGCAAGCTGGTGTAATTGAACAACAATATCCATCACATTCTATGTAAGTTCTCGTAAATATTCGACTGATTACCTTTACCTCCCGTTTTCGAAAGATATTTGTGCAGACAGCATGAAAAGAGTATGTCAACCAAGAGGTTCTAGTAATGGCAACAAAACCACTGAGTTTTTCCAGGAAAAGGAAACTTATCTAATGTGTATATATGACTATTAGGGGTAGATGATATAGACTTAAAATAATGTGATATTAGAAGACAATAATGACGGCGATATGACCTATATAACACTGGACATGTATTGGTGATTGCTAAAGTAAACAATGCCAACTGTGACAACATGAGTAAAAAAACAAATGTCTAAAAAGTAGACTCAGAGTATTTCTCTTCAGTAAAAGTATAAATAACTAAACCTTGTAATATTTTAGATTGTAAATAATAACTCAAATTAACTTGAACTGCTCATCTTCAGTAGTGTGTAAAACATAAATACTGTAGTATCGCCATATAAAATTACTGATGATGGCTGACTTTGCCTTGCCAGATCAAGAAAGTACACAACAAAAGCTCAATTCATCTTCATTAAATATGTATAAACTGTGAACACTTAACAGTCCACAATCATGAAATTGTTCAGTTAACGTGGTTTCACGAAATGCTGCTAGATTGTTTCACAATGTTGGGTTCCTTGCACATAAATATCCCTGTGCATAAAATAAAACTCAACCTTCTAAACAGAGGTGGAAAGTAAATGGAGTTTATATCCTCTGAATTATTATGCATTTTTAAGTACTGGTAAATTATTTGACTATGTCTATTTTAGGATGTTTTCTGCTTTTTTCCCATTCCACTAAATTTCAGAGGAAAATCTTGCAGATTCACATTTTGCATTCAACAGCAAACCTAAACTCTACTAGCTCCATAAGTAAAATTTGGAATGTAGAACTTGTACTGGAGCATCCTTCCACTGCTTTTACTAAGGACATTTGAGTACTTCTACCACTGTGACAAAGTAAAATTGTAAAGTGCCGTTCCAAAGCATCTCAAACTGTTTCATAAGAAATATTTACAAACCTTGTGGTCAATCTGGCACTCACAAACCCCATATATCATTCATACTCTGGTGCAGACGGGCTGTAGACAGCATGAAGGCAGCACTCGCTCAGCTTGCATGCTTCCCCGGGATGTACGTAGACGACTTCCTCTCTGCTGAGTTTGTTATCGCTTTGCCCTCATTCTCTTAAATGCCCATGAAGATAAGATGGCTGTGTGATAAGTGAGCATGGACCCTGCACAGAGCAGATACAATGGATGATGAGAGGAACAAACACTTTACTTCTTTGTTAAATTTTAAAGGGAAAACAGCGAGAAGTTGGGAATTGTGTGCAGAGCACACTGTGTGACACTTTGGCTTAGAAAAGTGAAAATTAGAGTTAAAAGTTAATTAAAATTCATATCTTAACAAAAAGCTACTGCAATTCTGTGTTATGCAATGTAGCGTGTAACGTGTTCCATAATGTTTTGAGTGGGTGGACTTGATTACATACAAGAAATCAACCTTATCTTGGCATGTCTCTCTCTCTCTCTCTCTCTCTCTCTCTCTCTCTCTCTCTCTCTCTGAGAGAGAAAGAGAGTCACCATCAATTTTAGGGAGGTGAAGAGACAAAGTCAAACCTCTGAGCTGTTTTTAATAATGGCCTTTTGCTGGAACAGTTGGAAGTTCAGAGCCTTCCTCAGTGGCACTTCAACAGTAGTTCTGTTTCTGTACTTGTACTTTAAAATGCAAATCAATCTGAACTCCAAATATTTTGAGAATTTACAATAAAGACCATGTTATCATATGTAATGAAAGATAATAAGAAGTAATGAATCAAAATTAGGTGCAGTATACTGACAGATATTTGAATATTTTGGACTAATGCACCTGACATAAAAATTGCAGAGGCAACAATTTTTGGGGCTCTCTTTATATATAAATATATATAGATATATATATATATATATCTATATATATATATATATATATTTNTTTTTTTTTTTTTTTAATGGTTCAGAACAGGAGCTAAACCATGACTGGATTGGCTGATCATAATGTCATTATATTAGAGATGGCTTTCTGTTTTAACCAGTTTGACCACAGTCCTTACAGAATCCTAAAATACTCAAGATACTAGAAAGCTTTCACAGCTCACTGCATTTCATTTGCACACAGAAATGTGTGCTTTTGTGTACACACATGCCACACAGTTATATTCTCCACAAAGCTACACAGACATTGGGGATTGAGATTCAATACGTGACAGATAAAGCTCTCTTGTACCACATTAATCAGATTAATGCAGTGATTTTTTTTTTCCCCACAGGCAGCTCTCTGACACCACCACACCAACTTCTTCTTATTGGCAAACACTTCTTATCTCATTTTTCTAATTGTGATTCATTATTTGGCCTCTAGCGTCTCTAAACTGAGGGATACACACTTAGAGACATTATTGCTGTAAAACTTAAAAGCTGCAGTTTAATTTCAGATTGTTTTCTGTTTCTTCAAATGGGCTTCACATAGCTTTGAGGTATGCTTTGGGTCGTTGTCTTGCTGCACGATGAAATTTACACCAATCAAGCACAGACTACAGGGGATGGCATAACCTTCTAAACTACAGTCGTAACCTTTCTGGTTTATTATTATTCGATGTACTGAATGTGTAACTCTTCCACCTTACCAGTGTAGCCCTATAACTTTAAATTCCCTACGCCATGCTTGACAGAACGCATCAAGCACTGCTCCAGCATTCTTTCATTTTATCCTCCTTGATCCAAACACCTCAAACTTAGACTCAACCATCTATAATACTCTTTTCCAGACAATCACCATCCATTGTCTGTATTATTTGGCCCATTTTAACCTTTTCTTTTTATTTGAGAGTTTGTCAGATATGATTTTCAGATATGATTTTTTCTTTGATACTCTACCTTTAAGGCGAGCATCCCAGAGTAGTCTTTTCACTGTTGCAGATGACACTGGTATTTAGCCAACTGAGAACCTCTAAGGCATCTGTTTCTCAAACTACAGACTCTGATGTACTCATCCTCTTTAGCAGTTGTGCATCTGGGCACAAGTGGGCACAACAACAAAATAAACTTTTCACTTCTTTTCCTGTTCTGGTTAGATCCAATTTGCCCTTTTCTCTCAAGACAGCAATGGACACCTTTGTATGAATCTTCAGTTTCATGGCAATCTGACACATGGAATAACCTTTATTTTGTAAAACAATAGAATGATGTGGTTCTTGACAAAGCTGTTTTGTTTTGACCATTTGTCAAACTAGAATTGAATTTTAGAAATGTCAGAACTCGCAACCCAAGTAAAGACAATTTATCTGCTTATTTGAACAGAAACAGTGGGAACATAATAATAATAGTAACCAATTAGCAATTAAATATGATTAATTAAGGATGAGCTAAAAGAGTTTATCATTCGGACATCAAAGTACTGGCTACTGGGGCTTTGTACTTTTATGTGAATAATTAATTATACTGTAGCTCAGTCATATCCAGCATTAATTCCAACATTAATAGCTATTTTCAAGATTATTAATGTCTTGGCTATATATTTAAAACTATTTTAAAACTATTCCATGCTTTTTCCATGCTAGTTTACTTTTGCAATGGCAGCTGCAGAAAAAGATGATGAAGAATGGTGAAAGTGAATGTACAATAACATGCTTGAAACCTGCAGTAGACCTATGATAGGTTTTGAGTGTGTGTTGGTGTGTGTGCATGTGTGTGCGTGTGTGTGTGTACAATTTTTCCTATTGTGTTTAATCCAGGAGAATGTTATCAGAATCTGTTGGTAAGCTGTCCTCTAAATGAGCAAGTTTGCAGTAAATTGCGATGCCTTCTTGGTATAGGAAGCAGCAAATTGTGTGTGGGGACACAAAATTAGGGTAAAAATGACTTTCAACTGGTCTGCTCCTTTAACAAAATCTATATATTTCAGTGAAAACCAGCAGAAACCAAAAACAATGATCCTTTGCACTGTTCTTTTGCACTGTGAGGGTTCTGCTGTCATTGTACTCAGTCTATAAAACTCTGTCACTGATGTCCTGGCACAAAATTCCTGCGTGAATTTGATTCTTTATTTGAAGTGTTTCTGTGACATTGGAAATTGGGTTTTGTGCCAAGGAAAAGCCTAAGGGCTTGCTCTACATCATTCATTATGCCCCTGCACATGAAACTGCACAAGCTGTGCTGCTTTGGAGTTGTTCCAAGAGGGCTCTCGTCATTAGCTTGCCACTTGGCGGCCAATTGCTGGAGCAAAGGAGACAAAAGCTGCAGTCCACCCCTGCATGCTCTGATTGCTCAGAGAGAGAGAAGAGATGAGGGACGGGGGGCCTCTTTTTTGACATGGCGGAACGCAGCCTCCCCTTGCAGGGTGTTTGTTTGGCTGGTTTTGGCACAGGATGTCCAGAACGGAGACAAACTGGGTCTCTATCAGCACTTTGAGTTTAGCTTGTTTCAGATTTTCATGGTTGGAGAAAATTTTGGTCTGTATAATTTCTTTTGACAGAGTAACATCAAACTACAGGCTGAAGTAGTTTTCTTTCTTTACTTCCCTCCATCCTCCTTTCCCCATTTATTTCCCCCTTTCTCTTCTTCATTCCTTCTGTCCTTTCTTTACTTTCTTCTTACTTTCTTTCTTCTTGAAAATCCACCAAACTAGAGACATGGAGATTTTCACTCAAAAGTGAAACTAAACTCTATTCTTCATTCTGAGTATTTACCCTTAATACTGCTCATTCTTTGTCATTTACTTTACTATGACATATTTAAATGTGGGAATGGCTTGTTATGGAGTATTTTCCCCGTGAGACACCGTAAGTAAAGACTTTGAGTACTTCTTTCATCACCGCTCAACTCTTCATAATGGGACAGTTTTAGTAATCCTGGCAGGTGTTTGATCCACCTGACAAACCAATAATTTCCAATAAATGTGACGGACAGAAGAAAAAAACTCACAGATGTACCAACAGGCCCAGAAAAAGGAGTTCTATTGTCCATGATCCTGACATGAAGTAATGATAATAAATGGAAAGCTTGGATCCAACTTGATCCTCTCCCTTCACATCAGCCTTTTTCCTTCTTCACACACTCTTTTTCTCTCTTCCGACCAGTGGATTTTGCCACGCTGTGATCCTCCTGTGCCTCCAGGCCCTCAGGTTATTTGGATATTGCGTGGAGTCAAAGCCCTGTCAATCAGATAAGCAGTGACCTTGCAGACCCAGCAGATAAGACATTACACGGCAAGAGGAAATGGCAGACAGTTAGGAACACAGGCCCAATTATGATGGCTCGGTGAAGCGAGACTGATCACAGCGGCTCCTCAACCTAAAAAAAAAAACGCTGCCAAGAATGAAAATTATATTACTTGTGCTGTTTCTATCTCTCAGATTATATTGAGAGAATCTGATTTGGAAACTGGCTGGCAAGTGCTTGAACTTTAAATTACAAAAAAATCAAATCCCCATTGTGCTTCAAATACAAGTTTTACAAGGATGATGTTTTGTAATGCATTTTCAATTTGTACATAATTTAGGTAATCATTACATTGTGGTTGTGTTGATGATTATAAGCCTATATTTACACTTTATGAGCAGAGTTAATTATTGGCACAGACACCCATAAAGAAAAGATTTATGCCATATTTAACAGTCCACATAAATGGCTTCCAAACAGTCATTTTTTGGCTGCTACAGTCTCAGTGAGGTGGTGGGAATAAGACAAACTTGCCAGTCATTCCATTACACTGGGAAATTACAAAGGCATGAATGAAGGGCAAGTCTTTGTTGGGAAGGCAGCTTTTGGGTGGTCCACAGGTTGGAAGCCCTCTGGGAGGGATCAACGAGAGACCTCACGTATGATACCGATTCAACAACCTGTTGAAACATGGTCGACTCAAAATTCAGATGCAACCCAGCCACGTCCAAGAATTTCTTCCCAATAAAAATGAATTTTCCCAAACAGCAAGTTTTTTTTTTTTTTTTTTTTTTTTTTTTNTTTTTTTTTTTTTTTTTGCTTGCATTGGAATAAGAACCCCACAGTCATTACATGCATAGAAATATAAAGGTCTCAATGCTGTGAAAACCAAGTAAACCCAAGATTACAGCAGAAGACAAAACGAAACTGTTAATTTAAATAACTTTGTCCCAAATACTTAAACCACAGAACTAACCTGGAAAATGTTTGCTGAACCCACACATGCTTTTACAACAGCACACTGTTTCATATTCATACATATTTACACATATTTAGGTCTGGGAGCTGCCCAAGACAACCACAACCGATGCTTCAGTGCTTTTCTCAAGAGCCCCTTGGTGGTCTTTGAAAGAGGGGAGAAAATTACTCATTCAACCCCCCCAAAACAGTCTGAGGACTCACACACTTCAGTCACAAGCTCTCCTCTAACTTTAATGGTTTCCCCTGCAAAGATTACAAACATTAAAACCAACTCAGTTTAGCTGTATTTTTCTTTAAGTTTACCTTCATATTTCAACAGAAAGTGTGCATTGTGATATATAGAATCACACTGATGAGTGATATACAATACGGTTACAGAGTATATATTTTACATTCAGGAAATGGAAGTACTTCTTGTTGGGTGGCTGTTTGACCACACAGTTTCATTGTTAGGAGTCTGTAGTGTCATATTAAATTGCTACTTAGATTTATTCAAATATCAAAGGTAAAAAGAAAGTACTCATTGTGAAGAATGCTCTGTAACAGTGTTAATTTATTGATGAATACATATACACGTTGGGTGAAAAACCATGGATCTCTATTTTTTTTCAGAGATTTTCCAGTTTTCACATCATTGGAAGGATTACACACTCCTCTACTCTATAGAGTTATAAATTCTGACCATCTTCCCTTAGTTACTTTCCACTGCACTGTCTGCAGTGGGAGAGAACATCCTGCTCTCCATAATGTCTGAGTATTGTAGCCTGAGTAGATCAGAGCATTCAGGTTAAAAGCTCCACCAAGTTAGGTGTGTTGCTGTTGGTTGACACTGATATGGTTTTCTCATAGTAGAAGCAACACACCTCTGTCCCAGTATGGTCACTTTTCCCTTGACAACATTAACTACGTCATTTCATTATGGGCCAAATTTGTTTGTGAATACAATTACCAGGGTTCTCATGTACTAGACAAGTGGCATTTTCTATATTAAATACATCATCATTGATTAAACAACTAAGTGCATAAATGACTAAATGAAACGTCTTTATCTGATGCTAAATAAACATGAGCACATGCCAAAGGCTGCCAAACATTGATTGAAGTGTGTGCTTGCAGTGCCCCCTATTGCCAAAAAAAGAGATTAAAAAGTGATGTTGAAAACTGGCCTAAATCTGAAAGATTAATTCTACTTTAAGCATCTGAAATAAGAAGCAAGACAGAATTGCATGTCACTGCACTAGAAAAAGTAAATACAAACATGGTGTTAGAAGTGCACTTAAATATAGCACACTTTTAATAGTTTTTGTGCTTAGAATATAGTATAAATTTCCAAAAATGTGCATTTTGACAAATAAACATCAAAGCTTGTGTGGGCTGAAATTTTGTTCAAATTTTACTACTCGTGATATACTAAAAAAATACACTTTCAGTATGTAAAATAAAAATATACTGATTTTTTTTCAGATTTTGAAGCCACTTGAGTAATTTTCCTCATGTATTCAGGCAGCAAAACCCTTTTTAATGGCTATATTCTAAATAAATTAATGTGCTCAATTAAAAATCTTCATCACTGCATGAAGTCAAGCAGTTACCCTCATACAATTGTAATGACTTTATTAATTTGAAAAATTATAATGATTTTATCAGTTTAATCGTCTTGTTTGAGTGCTTCATTTAACACTTCTTTCCGGTTTTTTTTTTAATTAATTAATTTATTTTTTAAATTTAACACTTATTTCCCGCCTACTCCGACATGCACAAAATGCGACTTCCGGATTACCCGGAAGTAAGCATAATTCCCAAAGATGGCGGAGCAAGGTCCGATGGCTATAGCGATGCGGCTACGAAACCAGCTACAGTCCGTCTACAAATTGGACCCGCTGAGGAACGAGGTGAGTGGACGTGTTATTGGACACTGCGGGCACCACTGTCGGAGTTAATGGGAGTGAAACCGGAACGGAGAGGAGTTAAAGGCGATAACGGGAGATCGTTCTCGTTTCTGATGGAGAGAGAGAGCTCTGTGAAACGAGCCGTGTACGCGCATGCGCAGAGACGGGGAGTCCACCCGTGTTGTTCTGCTTGAAGAGCTGAGCAACGTGCAGAGATTCCCGTAAACTAACTGTTATTTTCGTAATTTAACGCCACATTCTGAGCTTTTTTTTAATCACTTCAACCGTGAGTTCACTGATAGTTTAAACGATATGAGAGCGATCTGGGTTGGTAACAGCTGCTGCGCTCCTCGGTTTCTCTCTCAGCTTGTTGTCTAATGAAGTAAAGAGTCTCATTTCACCGAGCAGCTCTGTGTTTGTGTGTGTGATTAGGACACTCACAGTTTGCTGTTGAATAGTGTTGTCCACATTGGCATTCGGGAACCCACTCAGCACACGCGCGTGAGCGTTGTGGAATCGCACCTGTCCGTTCACCGGGGATTTCACCAATATTGCGCATTAGATTGACTTCATTGGTCTTATGCACAAGAGTCAATATGTGAAAGCAACAGAATAAAGGTAGCTGCAGAGAGCTCTGTGCAAACTCATGGAAACTGATCGTTTAACACCACACGGCTTACTTCATGTTGATACTTGGAAAAGACAAGTCTGAAATCGAAAGCTACTCCCAAAGTTGGAGACAGCAGCGGCCTAAAGGTTAGAGCAAACTTGTGATCGTAAGGGTTACAGAAGAAATCTGGTTAGGAGAAGTGAATAAGCAGCACTTTCCCATCCCTAATTGGCTCTGGATGTCACCGATGTGCCCTTGAGCAAGATACGAATTGCTCATCATCACAAACTTGGCCACAACAACATTGTGATGCAATCGTCAGTAATTATTCAAATGAAATTAATAAAGAAGGCCATCTGATAAAATCTGACAGTTTCCAATTATTCTGAATCAGGGTACCTAAGCATACAGCAGATTTTTTTTGGTGTCTTTGTCATAATATAACAATCAAGGATAGAATTTCTTAAAGTATGAATCAGAGGTTAATATGTAGAGCAAACACAGAGAATCTATTTGCACTTCTGTTAAAATCCAGCATGAGAGCAGTTAAAACTGTGGTGCCAAACAGGTATATCACAGTGTCCTGAATGATGTCAGAGTGAAGCCGATGGTGCTGAAATTTAAATGAAAAAGCTTACAGTGATTTGTTTTTTCTTTGCAGGAGGAGGTCAAGTTAAAAATCAAGGACCTGAACGAACACATTGTCTGCTACTTGTGTGCAGGTTACTTCATAGATGCCACAACAATTACGGAGTGTTTACACACCTGTGAGTGCTGACAGAACACACTGTGATCCTAAAAGTGTTGTGTGAAAATTGCAAGAGTCATTCAGCTTGACTTCGATATATTGAGAATGAAATGTTTCTTTTTTGCTCTTTTTTATAGTTTGCAAAAGCTGTATAGTAAAATACCTGCAAACGAGCAAGTATTGTCCGATGTGTAACATCAAAATCCATGAAACGCAGCCTTTACTAAACCTCAAACTGGACCGAGTGATGCAAGACATTGTATACAAACTGGTGCCTGGACTGCAAGAAAGTAAGTAAAAATTACAGTATAATTTGTTATGAAGTAAGATAACTTTGTCCTAAACTGCAGGTCTCCATAACAACCAATATTAGGATTGGACAGTGAATTCTGTTTAAAAAAGAAAAGGAAAAACAAAAAGCTTAAGAGAAAAGAGCTAGCACAAGTTGCTTTAACAACATTAGATTTTTTTATTAGACTGCGTATTAAAAGTTAAAAACTGTTTTTTGTAATGTAACAACAGAAATGTCCGTCATGGTTGTGTAATTAGTGTAACAATGTTCTTGTTTGTGTCTGAACAGGTGAAGACAAAAGAATAAAGGAGTTTTATCAGTCGCGTGGGTTAGAGAGAGTCATCCAACCTGCCGGGGACGGTAAGTGTTTTGGAAACTATGAAAATATGATTTACTTTCATGATGAAATTATCATCTAAGATATTTCCCCATGTCACTGCGACATATTTGGTGCTAAATTGTGATTGTTGTGATCTTTCTGCACTTGACTTTGTTTACGTTCCAGAGGCAGAACAGTAGCATCTTTCCTTGGATTTTCTGTTGAAGTTTGGGTCTGTAGGTGGCGCTATTTTCTTTCTCTGTTCAGAGATTTTGGCTATCACTGTCAAGTGGAAGCTCTGAAACGGGACCCAAATGTATTTAAAGGACCATACCAGCGATTGTGCATGTGTTTGAACCCAATATATGCAACCTGCATACATGTTACATTATTACATTACTGAAAACCAATTTCCCAAACATAAAACCATATTTTAGTTTTCCTGTTATTTTTTTCAAATCTCCTAATCATTCAGACTCAAATGTTCAGGTGATACTTCCACCTTAAAATCCAATTCATGATTGCAGAAGGCATGATCGTTTTAATTTCATGGTAAAAGCCGTCTTCTCCTGGGACTATATTTCTGATGAAGAAATACATCGTCTTCTGTGCATCTTCGTCTTGGATGAGTTAAATATAGTGACTTCAGCAAAAAAAAAAACAAAAAAAAAAAAAAAAAAAAACCCTAATCAACGTCATGTTTTCTGTGATGGATTACATATCTAAAGCTTGTTTCAAGTCTCGACAAGTTGATTTAGCTTCCTGGAATGAACTGAAGCCAATGGCAGTCTGGAAGGTAGGAAAAACAATTCTAAAACGTACCGCTAAAGTAATATATTCTGGGAAATGATTGTCAGTAACATAATGTGTATACAGATTGTATGTGTTGGGCTCAAACATGCACAAATGCTGGTATGTTCCTTTAAAATCTGGACACTATTGGGTCCAGAACTTAGAGGATCTTAAAAGATCCTTAAAGGATCCAGATCTTAAAGGATTAAGTTTAGTCATTTGAGCCTCAGTCAACCCAGAACCGGTCATTTTCAGCACATATGAGCTGAAAATATGCACAAGCACATATTATGAAATTAGAACTTGTCTTTGACAGGTATGTTTATATTACATATGTGTAGCATATGTTGTACCAGCATGGTGTGCTGGTGAAATTCTGAAAACAAGGTTAGCTTCAATTCTGATTGATGAATTACAACAGAATATTAAGATCCATCTTAAAAATGTGTTTTTAATGTTTTTTGCGGAAAAGAAAAGTAAAGGTGAAAATACACTTGAGCAGAACTCGTTTGGACAATTTGAGCGTCTGCCTTCAAAAGAGTGAGAAGCTGATCGTTGTAGTGTGTTTGTGGTTTGCGTTTGTGTGCGGGAGGGGGTTGAAGCACAAGTAGTTGTTACAAGAGATCAATAAACTGTCAACCAATATATTTCAATATAAGGCAGAAAGAGTTCCTCCTATATGTCTGTGAGATCCAAAAGCAGGATGGCGAGGTGGATTTAGTGTCTGGTCTTTTGGCTCGTGTCTTCCTCCCCCCCCAAAGCAACTGTTCAGACATTGATCCCCATTTGGCTCCGTCTCCTCCTGTCCGCTCTCTGAAAACACGCCATCCATGCCGCTGCCAGCGCAGAGGAGATCGCCACAGTTCAGCAGTGAACACAGACAGAGAGGAGGAAGTAGAAATGTGAGGGGAAGCAGTTTGCGGAGCACTTGGAGCTCTCCCCAGTTTCACATCTGCAGACATCTGGCCGGCTGCCGCAGAAAGCAGGCGTAAACGTTGGATTGTCAGTTTTGGAAAGTTACAAAAAAAAAANAAAAAAAAAAAGGGGGCAATGCGGCCTGCTGCTATCTGAACTGCCCGGAGTGCATGTCTGATGAAGCATGTAACAAGATTAGCTTTTCCATCAGCCACATTTGCTATTGAATTCTCAAGTCCACCATCCATTTTACCACATTACAGGGCAGAGAGAGAACTTTTTTTTTTTTTTTTTTTTTTTTAATAAATAAGATATGATTGTTGAACAGCAGTTGCCAAGCAATGAAAAGAGATTCAAGCTACATCAACGTTTGGTCTGCGTCTTGTATTTGGAAACCACTCCCACGATTCTTACAATTTTGGATGAGCCATAATGTTGTTAACTTAGTCAGCAACGTGGTGATTACTGTGTGATGTCATTTTGTAAATTCTATTTCTAACCCTTATTTTTCTTCTCGTTAGACGCCGTTCCTGATGCCACGGGCTTACCGTACACCAGCTTTGACCATTCGAAAGCCCACTTCTACAGATACGACGAGCAGGTTTCGCTGTGTTTAGAAAGGCTAAGGTGAGCTGTGCTTAACGTCTTCTGAATGTATTTTTGTGACAGTCGGAGAATGTAGATATGACATAGATGTGTTTGATGCTAAACGTGTCTACACCTTTTTTTTTTCATTGTTTTGTCTGTGTAGTTCATCGCTTGCAGGAAAAGACAAGACGAAACTTACTCTTCAGGTAAGCTAGAATTAAACGGCCCTAAGCGGCTTTAATCTTCATTCATGCTCATTGTATTTCAATTAAAGGCTGATGGTGATACGCTGTGAAATTTTTCAGTTGGCTCTCAGGTTTTCCACAACTGCTAAAGTGTTTCCGCACGGACACGTTTGATACCTAAATAAGTCGTTTTCTAGCCTTAACTGTTAAACTGCCTACACGGCAAAATTGTATCTGCAGCAATAACATGATTGAGTACTTAGAGCTGGTTGCTCTGGTACCTGATGAAGCCTGATTGGTTATGCCTACACACCACGTACAGGACACCGGACCCAGATCATTTGCTCACACGTATCAGCTATGCATTGTGAAGATGTAAATGGTAAAAAAAAAAAAAAAAAAAAAAAGCACACGGAATCAGATATTTCAGATATGTTTTGAGCCACAGAACATGTGGCTTCCTCCCTCCTTCCACAGGTAGCACGTGGAAATAAATCAGATCTGTATCAAATATCTGCCAGTGCAACTGAGATCTAAATACAGAGTGGAACTTCTTCATTCTGACTCGTACATAACAATATGCAGCATTGTGTTGATGAAGATTCTCAGTCATCCAGGCGGTAGATAAGTTGTAGAAAACTCAGTCAGGTCAACTGAATTCAAGTTTTTAATTCTGAAACGTTTCGCCATCCATCCAAATGGCTTCGTCAGTCAGAACAGTCAGAAAAAAATATTTTTTCTGATGACGAAGCCATTTGGATGGATGGCGAAACGTTTCAGAATTAAAAACTTGAATCCAGTTGACCTGACTGAGTTTTCTATAAAATATGTGACATCCTTCATGCGCATACGAATGGCAAAAGCAACTGACACAATGACCACTCTCTGTCAGCAGAAACTGAGGACTTCTGTATCAGACATACTGATGTGGTGCTTCTCTAAACAGATGTTAGTCCCGTTTTACATGCTAAGCATTGAGCGTTGCCGCTTTTGCATTCAGCACTCTGCTTGTTCATGAGCAGAGTCTGAGCAGCGCCACTCAACCAAGCGCTAACATGAAGTGCTCGTTGCTTATGACATGTTGACGGTTACAGTGGGCGATCTTTGCACATTTGTGGTTCACATTGGGTTTCCGTGTCAAATTGGGTAGCGACGTGAACATCGCAACAAAGAAGGCTCTGGCTCTTCTTCTAATTCGGAGAAGAAAAGTGAAAACATGGCGAATGTTGAGTCACTGTTCTAAACTACTCTACATGGGTTATGAGCTTCTCCTCCATCGCTGCGGCGCTTCTGCTTAAGTGACGTACAGCTGTCTTCTGATTGGCTGCTCGTTAAAAAGGTCAGTGTCAGAAAGGTCAAAGTTGAATTTGGTTGAACTTTGAGCGCCGCGTCAAAACGGAGAATCCGAGCGCTGCACAACACTCAAGGTGGCGTAACATGACGTTAGCAGTCACCACTCAGCTTCCAATACACAATAATGGAATGCCTAGGTCAGCGCAATGCTCAAACACTTATCATGTGAAATGGACCTTAGCATGTGATAACTGACTCCCGTTACAGCAGCCACAGTCCCACTCCCACCCGCTTCCACATGGTCGTTACCCAAAGAAAGGACGCATCGAGATGGGAGAGTCTTGGCGACAAAGGCTTAAACAATGTATCAAACATTTCTCTCCACATATGAAAATGTTAACTGATTGTTGTGAAAGTTTAAACTACGCACTTTTATCCAGACCTTCCTGTGGACTGGGGTAGCAGCCGTCATTGCTGCACACGCCCAAGCTGCAACAAGCGCTCTAATCCCTTTTCTCCATCTTAAAACATGATTGGACCTTTATCTGGACCTTTAAAAATGCTTCAGAAAGCGATAGTTGGTGTAAATATTTCTGTCATTTAAGTCCATTGCAGCATTTTGTCTGTATCCATCTCAGAAATATGCACAAATCTCCATTTCTGCATCTGAGGTGTTTCAGGTCAAACACAGACCTCCTTATGGGCCTCTCAAAAAAGAAGATGGAAATGCGTGTCCAAAAAAATGGGATATAGGCAAAAGATCAAAATTGGGCATTCAAGACATGTAGTGTAATGTGGTGGAAAATCCTCATCCGGGCCAGTACAGTACAAGGTAACCTCCACACATTAAATGAATAGTCTAAATAAGGAGACTTTCTTTGCAGTAAGCAATAATGGTTTATTCTCAATCAGAATATCACCAGAGCATGTCCCAGGACAGACTGAAGAGTTTAAACAGTGTTCTTACATTTATAAGGTCTTAACCACACCTTTTGTGGAGCTTAAACTCGATAAGTTTGAGCTCTGCCTCAGAGCGTTCTTCTCTCCGTTTCCCACCATCGGATAGCCTTGAGCCTCCCACCTGCTATCCACCTGGCCACCCTTATCTATCACTTGTTGACTTGTAATTTCCTTGGCAGCCTACAAGGTCTCTTTTGGAGTTTTTCACTTCACTCTAATCGCTCCGTGTCCCGATGGTTGAGCCCTGCATATTTCTATCATATCATAAGTGAAACTAATTGCATACAACGGTAACTCCCTAATCCTACATGCTACTTTGTTATCACACAGGATATATGATTAAAATATACCACAGTAAATGAAGCCATAGAGAGTCGAGGACAAGTGGAACCACAGCGCCATTGTTCATTCCCACTGTGCTTTAAACATCATAAAGATCAAGGGCCAAGATTTCTCACTATTTGTAATGATTATCAATGACTTTTAGGACTTAAGAGAACAAAAAAATACTACCCCAAATGTCAAACAGATGTATTTCCATCTAAAGCAGCATACATATGCTTCACACTGTCTAAAATTGCAAAAAGTACTTGATGACAAATTACAGTATTGTTGTAATTTTCTAGCATTTTATGGTGTCTTGATTTGTTAATATAGACCAAAAACATAACCCCCCACAACACACACACATGCATGCACCTTGCTAGCTGGTGAACTTATGCCAGAACCTTTATGCTGAAACGTGAAGCATATGATCCGTTGCTGACCAACAAGGCCAACTTCGACTCCATCTGCTGTGTTGGCTTTAGTCAGCCAGCAGAGGGCAGCACTTCACTGTTTATATTTTCTGCTGCTGTTGATAGATTCTAATGAAGTTGTCAAGTCAAATAGAAATTTCCAGATTGCAGCTTGTGAAATGTTTTATATGTGGCTTCTCAAATTTAACCATCAATAATTTAATTCTAGCTACATTACAGTGAAGGGAGGAGTCTGAAGAGAAGCAAGTTTAAGATTATATTTTATGTGGGCCAGACTTTGTCCTGCATCAGATCAGGCTCCTTTTCTGTCTGAACTTATGATAATAAAGATCAAGTGTATTTGCAGAACAATTTTTAAAGTAGAGACTGACTATCTCCCAGTTTAAAAAAAAAAAAAAAAGGNAAAAAAAAAAAAAAAAGGTACAGCTTGCTAAGATGAATCAGAATTGCTTTCATGTTTGAATGTGTCTTTGACCAGCGCGCTCGGTTGAAGTTTGACGCGTGGTCTGACCTTGTCTCTGCAGCAGAAGTTTGTCCGCTGTTCGGTTCGCGCAGAGGTGAGACACTTACGGAAAGTGCTTTGTCATCGGCTAAACGTGGAAAAACACCAGGTCAGTTGCTCATCCTCTCTGACTGCATGACTTTTACAGGTCAAACGTGACACGACACTAAACATTTGTCAGTCTGCTCTTGATTCCTGCCAAAGATGATGAATTTGTGTGTGTTTGTGTGTAAAGTGGGTGTTGAGTCGTATAATCCGCCCTCATCAAATGGGAAGACACATCTGTCCTCAAACGACAAGCAGATGTCCTGCGGAAGGTTTTGGACGGAGAGTTAAATGCACTCTGCCGAGGCCAGCAACACACGAGCATTTCAACAAACAGGCTTCAGTAGTGAAAATAAGTGAAAAATGCTCCTTCATATCAGTTTGTTTCTGTTCATCTGCAGGTCCAGATGATGTTTAATAACGAGTCGCTGCCCGATCACATGACCATGAAGCGGTTATGGCTTTCACACTGGTTTGGCAAGGTACAGTCAGACATTCCTACACATGCTGCAAGTTTCTCTTTTGTACTCTTTTAAAGGACCATACCTGTGATTTTGCATGTTTGAGCTCAGTACTGCCAGCCATTCTCTAAAAATAATGCTGGGGCAGTACATTTTAGCATTGTTTTTCCTACCTTCCACACCGCCATTTGTTTCAGTTTATTCTACTGTACTGTTAAAATCAACTTCTGGAGACTTGAACATGCTTGAGATACATAATCCATCGCAGCAAACAGTTATGTTGAAGTTATGTAATTTTAGCATTTCAGCACAGAGCTACAGAGACGACAATGTATGTCTCTGCCAGGTAATATAATCTCAGGAGAAGATGGCTTTTACTGAGAAATTAAAACGACCATGCCTTCAACAATCCTGCATAAATTAGCAGGTGAAACATTTAGCGTTAAGATGGGTGCATCACTTGAACATTTGGCTTTGAAAGATTAGGGGATTTTGGAAAATAACACGAAAACTAAAATATGGTTTTATTTTTGGGAAATGGTCACCAGTAACATAACATGTATGCAGGTACTATTTATTGAGCTCAAACATGCAAAATCACAGGTATGATCCTTTATTTTGCAAAATCAGGAGAAGGTTGACTGAAATTGTCACAGCGAAGAGAAATTTCCAATTGTAACTTCAAAGTTAATCCCAATGTGTCATATTTAAAGTAAAAACAGTGAATCCGATGCTGATGTGAGCAGGTGTATAGCAACATGTGCTACACAATGTTCATTTAAAAAAAAGACCGAACTTTTATCAGCTGACTGATACACAAGATGTTAATGACACAGTGAAGATATCTAACTTGTTTCAGTGTCAATTTCAATTTCTGTTTCTCCAGGCGCAACCATTAGTCCTTCACTACACCATCAAGGACAAGAGGACCAGATAGTTCAGCCTGAGGACCGCTGTACATATTTTGTACAATATATATTCTATTTTAATAGTGTTTGTGTACATATACTTATTTTCCTTGTTTTGTATTTTTTGAAAATAAATTTGAAATGGTAAAAATGCGTCTGCATACAAAATGCTCATGCTTATTATGTACAGATAAGCACATAGAAGTGCCTTCACATCTACATGAGAAATCATTTTTGTATTTCACTCTACTAGTGGATGGAATGATCCTTCTTTATGAATTGTTTTATAATTCTGACTATATTTGTATATGTTGGATTTGCATTTTCCAAATAGGTTGAAACTTTGTAACTTCATTTTAAATACAGCATCAGTTTCAGTATCTACTTTAGGATTCATGTACTTTTTCTAAAGACCATCCAAAAAAAAAAAAAAAGGAAATGACTGATTATGATATGAGCATATCTGAATGATGCATTTTGACATGTAGAACTTGAAATTCATCAACTTTTAGCTTCAAACTTGCAACAGATGTAGCTAATACTTATGTTTGGTGCTGTTATATTAATACTGGGGTTATGCTTTTTCCACTAAGAGTCATTCTTAATTGGATGTTCACATTATGACTTATAAATTTCATATAAACTAAAAAGCTAAATTCATACAGATTAGGTATCTTCTTTATATATATATATACACACACACACACACACACATACATATATATATAGGTTATCAATGAGGTTCCTGTGTATATATGGAATATGATAAACTGAATTTAGTGGAATACAAGAAACCATATAACGTTCTCACATTGTGAATTAACTATTAGATGGAGTTAACTTATTGAACACAATCTCTCTTTGCTGTGTTTTAACTTAAATTCAGCAACATTTTGATTTTTCAAAGTCAATCTTAAATGCTGCTAAACTTTTACAACCTACTTAAACTGAAATGCAGAATATAAGTAATCACCTACTTAAAAATTTCTGGCCATATCAAGTTTTCTTAGTGGTTTACTGAAAAAAAAAAAAAAAAAAANAAAAAAAAAAAAAAAAAAGATTGGTGTCCATCTTATTGTTCTATAATACACAAATGGACCATTTTCTCCTTCCATAACCCTACTTATCTCACACTGATGTAAAACAACAAGTCGCCAAATCAGCAGTAGGTGGCGCCCTTGCTGCTTTCCAGGCAGCAATGAGCTTTGATGTGTGTGTGTGATCCTGTCTGAAGTGAAAGGATAGACTGTGATAACCTGACACTGGCTGATAATACCTACAAGCCTTGTATCTTCTTCTGTCTCAGCTCTAAGTGGAACATTTCAGCAGCACTTTACTAAATTACACTGAAGCAGAGAGCCGAGACCCATGTAGGAAAGAAGATACTGCAAGTCCAACTCAAACAGTAAATATATTTAATGAATTAAAAATGAGATCAGACAATTTATTACACTGGTACACAAAGGGGAAAGTGCTGCCTGCTGTTTATTTGGCTTAAAGGTCAAGGTTTAGAGATCCCTATTCTGCCTGGTGTGTTTTCCAGTTTTTTACATGTTAAAGGGAGAGGGGCCAAAAAAAAAAAAAAAANTTTTTTTTTTTTTTTTTTGTCTTGAGTGAACATGAACCTTTGGGTGCTCTGAGTCAGACCCCTGTGGCCATGCTTCCAACTGAAAAGCAAGAAACTGCACACGCACACACACACACACACACACACACACACACACACACACACATTATGGTTTCCCATGGGCCACTATTACAAAACCTAACATTTCCCTTCAGGGTGCTCTTACATTGAAAAAGGAAAATAAAAAGCATCAGTCCCCTGAAGCTGTGAACTTTAGGCCAAATGAAGCCTTCAGCTTCCTGTTGGGTCACTTGGTTATATTGCAGCTTGTCTTTCCTGACACCTCTGGGCTTTAATTTCCAATTATTTTTAATAGTGCATGTAAAAGTACATGTGACTGTACATGTGACTATTGCTGCAATAAAAAAGCAACAATGACTTTAAATTCAACATATTCTACTTAAACTTTAAGCTTTTGTTTTCTAACACAATCAAACATCAATCCAAGCATAAAATTAAAGCCACTCAGAGTGACTAATAATGATAATAATGATAATAATAATAATAATAATAATAATAATAATAATAATATTTTTTAAAAACAAACTGAGCCATCTATTACACAGTAGTTTCACACATCACCTCCCTCTATTTTGGAATAAGTTTAGTTTTAATTTTGTATTAACTGTAAAGTGTCAAGGAGTTACATTTTTCTGATGTAGTTATTTTTATCTTCATATCCTATAATTTCAAAAAGTATTTAAAAAAAGATAATATCAAACACACAACCCTATGGCAACATTACAGGAATGTTTTAAAAATAAAAATTAGGTTAAAATTTAGCACAAACTAGAAATATAACAGTGATGCTATAAAAGAAAATTATACCAACTTCCTTTTGAGTTAGTTTAGAGAAGCACAGACACAGTCCCTAATGCAGTGTTATGTTATTATTATAGTATTTTTTTTTCATATGTGTAGAAATTTAGGTTACATTGGGAGCAGGAGGATTATCCAGACTAAGGACTTTACTCATTTGACTTTTATTTAAAACTCCATCCACATGTTCTTCCTCCTGCCAGCTCAGAGTGCCTCCATAATAAAAGGCCTACTTGACTTTTCAACCTCCACGATTCCAGACCATTACTTCTACTGTGTGCCATCCTGCTCCACTTCTCCACCCAAAAATGTCCCTGAATGTCCTAACAAGCTGTTTGCTCTCACATCCGTGTATTAAGAATTTGAAGTTTAATTTCCTCCATTTTTTTTTTTTTTTTTTTTTTTTTTTNTGATTTATCTGCTTACTGTATCAATTTTGAATCTTTTTTGAGAACAGGGGCAGAGAGATAGGCCTGCTCCTTACCAGTGGGAATTCTCCAAAAAGATTCAAAATTGATACAGTAAGCAGATAAATCAAGAACGTTAATTTTCATTCAACAAATTACCAGTGAGACAGAATAATCTCAAAAATGAGAGAAATTACCTTTTTTTTTTTTTAAAGGCAAATTAAGATATTGACTATATTATGGAAAGAGGAATTCCACAGTGACTAAAATGACTTGGTTATATATGTATATAAACCTGTTTCAACGTCTTCACACAATAAAGTGATTTAATAAAGTTAGAGCTGAGACAAAAAGAGGAGAAAATACATTTTTTTTTCTCCAATTGCAAAATCTTCAGGGTAGAAAATTCCTTAATAGTAAAAAACATCAGTGTGTGTCCGGGTTTCTAAAAAAAAAAAAGAGNAAAAAAAAAAAAAAAAAAGGAAATAAAAAAATGAACTGTCTGTTTGCATGAAAATGGGTGAAATGATGGAGATTATTTTTAAGGAAAGCAAGACTTATACAATTTCTTAAACTGCAAAGTGGATATTTTGGGTGATGTCCACACACACACACACACACACACACACACACACAACAAATCCCCTTACAAAACTGTTGNCACACACACACACACACACACACACACACACACAACAAATCCCCTTACAAAACTGTTGCAAATGGTCGGACAGCAGCGGTACGTCCCATTTCCAGCCTCCCATTGAGTCTCATTCATTAGGATCCTCACACTCTCCCATTTGCTATTCATGGCAGATTTTCTTTTTTCCTCTGTCTCTCTCTCCAAACAAACCCGAGTCAAGAGTGGCAGATGCGTGCCATTATTGCCCACGGCTCGGTGAAAACNAAACAAACCCGAGTCAAGAGTGGCAGATGCGTGCCATTATTGCCCACGGCTCGGTGAAAACCGTTTTATGTAAGGCAAAGGCGGATTAACCTAATCAATCATGTCGACTAGCTGTGTTAAAAACGATTCATAGGAGGAGGAGAGAAGGAAAAACATATGGCGCAGGGGTGGGAGCAAGCTTTTCTAAACACCGCAGCCAGACCCGGACCTTCTTGTGACAAGATGCATTCAAAGCGCAGCCAAAGAATGGGAATAAAGGCGGTGGACGGCTGCTAATTGAAGTCAAAGCACTTGAGGGGTGAAAGACGAGGTCAATAATTGCAGAAGTCCCATTTTTTAACCAAGTAGAGAAGATTTTTAGAGTGTGTTTTAGTGTATCCTACCAAGAAAAAAAGAGTAATATTGTTATAATAATCCTGCGTGGATTTAAAGTGAGTCTGTGATACTCAAAAGTAAATCTATGGTGGTATTCCTGTAGAAATTTGTTGTATTGGATTATATTTTTGCAGCTAAAAATAACCATATAGGTTGATAATATTTCTGCAACATCCTTCAAAGTTTAATTTATTTTTTCTTTCTTTCTGGACAATCATACAGCGAACCCCGATGAAAAGCTTCCTTGAAATACCATATAACCTTTATTTACATAGATGCTGATTAAATAGAATGTTACAATAAAATTATCGCATAAGATGTTTGATCTATATACATAACTCAGAGCGTGTAAAAGGTTGCTGTCGGATATTAATGGTGATGATTCCTTTGTGAACAGGCCTGCACATCAAAATCTTTTTTTTTTTTACATAAAGGTTTTAAAGGTTGGACGAATTTACACACACAAACACACACACTTCCTTCCCGGGCTAATTTGTCCCGTGATTTAACGTGCATGTGCATGTAATAATAATAATAACAATAAAAAATAAAATTAGGAAAAAAAAAAAAAGNGCTGTTAAATATTTGGCGAGTCCGAATCCCTAATGGAAAAACAAACTAATTGCACAATTTTCCACACCCCCCTTCAATTTTTTTAAAATAGAACATATTCAAAAGTTGACAATTTTCATTATCCATGTACCACAAACACTTTGAGGTCTGTCTGCAAGGAAAGCAGATATTCCTCAAATATTTCTTTGAGATTGAAAGGCTTTACAAGTCCGATTAATAAATTAAAATGGAGAAAGATGAGGAGAAGGAGGAGAAGGAGGAGGAGGAGGAGGAGGAGGAGAAAGGGGAANGGAGAAAGATGAGGAGAAGGAGGAGAAGGAGGAGGAGGAGGAGGAGGAGGAGAAAGGGGAAAAAAAACGTTCCTTAAGCGTTTATATATGTATAGATTCTCCTTTTTGTCAATATCCGTGCAAAAGTTTGGGAAGAAAAATGCCCCCATTTTTTTTTATTTTCTTTTTTGTTTATGAAAATCACAGGCCCCCATACTGTCAATCGTCCACCTCGATCTCTTCGTCATCCTCCGAGAATTCATCCGTGGTTTGGTCTCTGGAGGAGGAAGGGGACTGTGGGAAGGCCCGGTGTCCTTGAGAAGTCGGGGAGATGCTGGGCGATCTGGCCTCGGGGCCCCCAACCTGAGGCTCGTCAATGTTCTCCATGGTTACGAGCTTCTGGAGGGTCTGCGGGGTGATTTTCTTTAGAGATTCCACGTCCGCTTTCATCTCCTCCAGGTCCCGTTTGAGTTTGGCCCTTCGGTTCTGAAACCAGGTGATGACCTGTGCGTTGGAGAGGCCCAGCTGCTGCGCAATCTGGTCTCTGTCGGCCGGAGAAAGATACTTCTGGTACAAGAACCTCTTCTCCAGCTCGTAGATCTGGTGGTTGGTGAAAGCCGTCCGAGACTTTCTCCTCTTCTTGGACGTTTGCCTCTGTCCGAAGGAGTTTACATGTTCACGACCTTGAAGTATGAAATAAAATATATATAAGACGAATGAAATTACCTGCAAAGATAGTTTTTGATGCATCAGCCACGGAGGGCACAAACAGGCCTTTCCTTACTTGTAACTGTCAAATCAGGCCATGATCAGAGTTTTAAATGCAACACTTCTCATTTGAAACACTTTGCTGATACCAGGTCATTTTCTTGCTGCCACTTAAGGGATCAGCCTAATTTTAAGAAGCTGCCACAAACAGAGTAATCACTGGAAATGAGTGCAATTATCTCTGCAACCTGCAGATTTCCCACTTTATTTTGCGCATAACGCCGATTTCAATAAATAACGGCCTTCATAAGATTGTATATGCAAAGAGGAAATTCATAACATTCAAATTTAAGCTTTTCTGTCTGTTTTTATTCAAAGATGAGCCCTGCATGCAGTCAGGCCATGACAGACTTTCTGACAGCTTGCAACGTGAATCGTATGAACTATTAATTTACACATTTACTTGCTTAAAAAACGGTCTTGTCTATATATGCCCCATACATCTCCATATCTTTTTTAACATGGCCACGCACTCGCATTGATATGATCTTGCTAGTCTAAATATTCATGCACTTAGTCTCTTTTTTGCGTATTTGTGATAGAACACATAAATCTCAGTATTTACCCTCCGCTGCCTGGATCACGCTGACTTCCAGCCCTTTAAAGGTTTTGCTCGCCAGCTCCTCCAGCGCGCACAGCGGAGAGGAGGGAGTGGTGATCCCGTTCCTCGCCGCGTTCGAGCCCGTCACTTTCTCCAGAACCCGCGGCGGACAGATACTGGCGACCGACTTCTTAACCGACGGTTTGTTCAGGATATCTTCGATGCTGAACGGCGTTAAAGGCTTGTTGGAGTTGGCCGGCGGTGGCAGCTGATCCAGGGGAGCTCGTCTCCTCTCCTCGCTGCTGGACTGCAACACAGAACCCGCCTTCATGTCTTTACTGGAGGTCATGGCAGTCCCAAAGAATCACTGCTGCTTTCTCAAAAAAAGTTGATTATTTCATTCAAATGGTTGTTTTAGCGTCCACAAGTGTTTCCTCTGGTGTGTTGGCGTTCTCTCAGACCCCCTCTTATGTTTTGATCATTTAAACCGAATGCAGCAACTCAGCTCGCCTGTGAGTCCTCCGAAATAACCATGCTTCGGGCGTAGTTGTAAAGGAAGCCGGACTGTATTCTCCTCAGAGAGTCGTAGTTCCTCTACGAAGCTCCATGTAGATCTTTAGGAAGTATAACAGCACGACTGGAGGGGGGTGAATCCCTGCAAGGGGAAAAAGCTGTCTAAAGCAGCGAGAAGAAGAAAGCGACTGCTAACGAGTTATTGTTGATTGGGCGAAGTTCAATTAGAGAAACTCTACACTACTTGCTGACCCGCTGCTGCGTCTTAAAGGGCCGGACCGTAATAACTAATTGGACATGGGGAATAGGAGGAGTCTGTCGCTGCCGAGGAGAAAGACGCTCTGAAATGTTTATGCATCTGTTTCCCTCTGCTGGTGTGTTCTTCTAGAAAGGGAGAGTTGATGGCCGATAAAATGCTGCCACCAGTATCCTTTCATTGTGGAAAAGTTTGGAGGAACACCGAGCCAAAAACGGTCTCCAGCCGTGACATTCATTTTGTCATTTTCGTGCGTAATTACGCACAGAGCGTTACCTGTAATATGCGCATTGGCACCGTGGCTGTACAAGATTTGATTAGCCATATTTAAATAGCCATGATGAGCTTATTTGGGACCCACGTTTGTATTATTATTTATTTATTATTCAACGAGAGAGGTGATTTTCTTCTTGTGCATGTGATGACCACCGTGATCTAGATTCTAATCTGAAAATACCTTTAAAATAAGTCAAAAAAAAAGAAAAGGAAAAAGTGAGGCTCGTGTTGAAATTTTTCAAATAATTTCAATAAATTCCTACATATTAAAAAAAAGATACTTGCTGAGTCAAAAGTCCCAAAAAATGTATCGTTTAAAAACAAATAAACAAACAAATCGAATTTGTTTATGCCAATGCTTTTCCTTGGTGCATCAATATGACCTGGTAAAAACCAGACTAGTATAATTTAATGCGGTTCCGTGAAAGCAGCGGCTAATAAAATGACGCTGTGATGTGGCTCAGAGTCTGAAGACGAGGATGAGAATTTAACTGACGGATGTTTAGGGTGTAAAGAGGAAAAACTGTCATGAGCTGGACGCCGAGGAGAGCAGCAGGTACGTCTGTTCACAGGAAACACACCTCCTGATATTTAAGACTTGTAAAATGTAACGCAACTGACTCTTATGGCCATTTGATTTTGTATGGGTTTTACAGCGAAATTAGAGATAAAAAAAATGAGTAAAAAAAAAATAAAAATAAATAAAGGTCTATAATATTTGGAGCATATTGTAGAAGAAGAAAAAAAAACAACAATGTGGAACATCAGTGTCTACTGTCTTTTAAAACATAAAATGATTTATAGTTATATTTTAGCAGCTGTTTCACTTCAATTAAACGACCTTATGTAGGCGACATGCCAAATGCTGATATGAGCCCGAGGCTGAATAAAACAAAAGCTGGAATATTATTAGTATTTTTACATACAATCAGATTATTCGGATTCGTTTGGATAAAGGCTGCCGCCCAGGAAGCCAGCGCACCGAGGCTTGTGCCAACAGCAGCATATGGTGACATTGGTTTAGGGACAGTTATAAAACAGCAGGAGATTCTATTAGCTGCCTTGGAGGTCCACCCTTCGAATATATATTTCTCCATAACAAGCAGGATTTCAGGGGAATAATTTAGTTTGGGAGTTTGGGTAGAATATGAATGGGTTTTGACTAAAAGCAAAACGTGGAAATGTATTTTGGCCTGAGTATATATTAATGTCACTGTGAATGCAATTTAACGTGACACCATTGTAATTCAAGAATTAGAAATAAGGACTAATTGGAATTTTTTTTTAACGCTTTCATACTGTAATCAAGTGATTACAGTATGAAATAGAAAATGATTATTTTAGAGTAAAAAGGTAAACTTTTCGTTTACTTGAATGTTTGACACATGCAAGAGAAAATAAATAATCTTTCCACTACAGCGGCTTATTTTTCAGCCTTTTATTGGCCTATAAATCCACAGGCCCGTATGTCTGATTATGAAAAAAGGAAAACTTCTGGTTTTTGTTTGTCTGGTAATCTTGTAGACCTTTATAGGCAAAGCTGTGCTCCGATGTCTAGACTATCAGTACTGTAGTTTATTAACCTGAAAATTAAGTTTGAGCGTGAACAACCTCCATCCTGAGACGAGACCTCCCCAAACAATGGACCAATGAGGTTTTAGGTCTAAAGTGCTGGTCCGAAAGTTTTTTTTTAAATTTTTTTATTTTTTATTTTTGACTTAATTTGAACGTTAATTAGAAGCACAGCAGCTGACATCATCAATCATCAACTTTTGGTGGATTTAATTGGATGATTCGTTTCGCTTTCACCTCAGTCCTCCACTAGTAACTACCAGGCTTGTTGCTTTAAAAGGTACTGGATTACATCATGTTACTTGAATATAAATATCACTAAATTACTCTTTGTGAGGAGCAGCGATGTAACTTTCAGTTTCTGGATATACTATCAGTCTCTTCTATTAATAATCTCAATTATTAGGGGTGTATGTACAATGTTCGTGTCATCTTGCCTCGATTAAACTGGTCTTTAATCATTAATCGTCAATTTAATTAATACCAACGCGAATAATTCTAAAATATGTAATTCAGCTTCCATCTGATGCTCAGAGGAGGTGATGACAAATACAACAACTGCAACAAAATTCCTGAAAATGTAATTCGTTACAGTATTATGTGTAGGAGACAGTAATCCTACACTGGAACACGTTACCGTCATGTGTTTTGCGCAGAAAAAAAAAAAAAAAAAAAAAAAAAGATTTAGTGTGCTTTCGATTTCGTTTGGCTCAAAGGTTTCCAGAAATCAGACATTTCTTTCATGGATGTTTAAAAGGCCTAAAAGAAAAAACAAATAAATAAAACGAATATATGCATATTTATTACAAAGTATACACTGCAATAATTTCAAGAATATTAAGAAATATTACAGTGAATTATACATGGTATAAAATGCAATGAAATAGCCTAAACTCACCATTATGTCACCACAGATGCACTATAGAAAAATATATATATAAATACATATGGATTATTATGAAAATAACACAAGCTTTAAAAAAAAAGTAGGATAATGTTACTGCAAACTTGCTACTGAATACTGTGATATTAAGAAATATCACAGCAAATTAAACCGGAGATAAAAAAATATTCACTTCGAAGATCACCATGGGGTATCACAGATTAACTCTAAAACCCAGTGGTAATATTATAAATCTCTTTAGGGTCAAGATAAGATCAAAATAATAAAGTGATTCCATAAAATATATGTCAAAGTATAAGATTACTGTGAAACCCTACTACAAATGTCTACAGGAATATTATAAATTGCTGAAGGAATATTGCAGGTTATTATTATACACGAGATAAATGCAACATATAAGCCATGAGTAACTGAGATGTTCTGTAAACGCCTGTGGAGATATTATATATCCTCATAAGAATATTATAAAAATAGTTATTTCATAGGAGACAAAAACACAATAAAGTATGATAATGATAATGTAGGTACTGCAGTCCCTTTTGGGGCTATATAAGACAACAAGTGATTGAATTTAGGGTTAGTCATTATTTAGGATCATGTATGCTCTCCATTCAGTGTGTTTTTGTCTCCAGTGGAGCTCTCACAGCGCAGCGTGTCGTCCTGTATTACGAAAGAAAACAGCTGTAAACGCCTCTCAATATAACATGATACAGGAGGGCGCTGTGTGTGTGTGTATGTGTGTGTGAGAGAGAGAGAGGTGTGTGTGAGTGGATGTGTGTTTCCATTATTATCCGGGTTGTTTCCACTGTAAGACACACCGTGTAAATGACTGAGGTACTTGATGAAGGTGCATATGATGACGATGATAAAGATGATGATGATGAGGGACCAAATGACATCTGTTGCCAAATTACTCAGTCGTTTGTAGGGCAGCCTATGTTGTTATAGTACTAATGTAAACGCTGCCTTTTATGTTATAAATAAAAAAACAGCATTTATTAGGTCATCAGCAATAACAAAAACACTACTACTACTACTACTACTACTACTACTACTACTACTAATAATAATAATAATAATAATAATAATAATGTCTATTAAAATCGTAAATCACGCGTGTGTGTGTGTGTGTGTGTGTGTGTGTGTGTGTGTGTGTGTGTGTGTGTGTTAATGCGAGCGCGTGTCCCTGTCAGGCTAATATCACATGACATGTTTCCAGTGTGGATATCGGTGTTAATTGTAGAGAATGTTTTTTCCCACTTGTTCCCGAACGCATCTTTACAGCTTGACATTGCCCGGATAGTGACGCACAGGTGCTCATCTTCACGGCAGTTGACGTCATACGTCGTTCAGCTGTAACGCCCCCCCCCAATATGGCCCATTCCTACATTGATGTATACATCCGGGTTTTCATCCAACCTTTATCCTCAGTGAGTGTTACTTTGTGCAGGAAAAATTAAAATGTGGAGATTTTGAAGGCTAAATGAAGGTTTTGCTGATGACTGACAGGATGTTGTGATTTTTCAGTGTGTGAAAAAAAAGACCATGGAGGAAATTTGGTGCTGCTGCTGCTGATGATGATGATGGTGATGATGATGATGGATATTGGACTCACCTAAACTATGTGACCAGACTTTGCCATGACAACCCCCATCCACAACAGTCATAAACACATCAACATTAACATACTGCATGCTAATTCTGACAGCGTTTAATATTTTGATATTTAAATTTAAGGATGCACTGAAATAGCTGAATTTATTCTCCCACAATGCAAAACAAATCAATTTCTTATAGCATCTGCAACAACAGTGCAGCCAACTTTCGAGAACCACCACGTGTCCCAATTTCATAAATATGTACATACACCAAGCGGGGAAGATAACTATATTTACTGTAAGCAGATGTACAGTATGTACAATGGACACAATATTTTTCCACCAACAGCAAAAAGTGATGTGAGCTGCACCAAGGAACATGAACTTCACACCATCACAGGACAGATACAAGCACCAGCCATCATGACTGACAACAAACAGTCTACAGAAGATAAACTGCACCTCTGTTACTTCATTTTCTTTCTTACACCAATGCCCCACTCCTTGCTCTCTCTGTTCAGGGAGTGGACCATATAGTACTCGTTGCTCTCTAATGGCCCACTAGGGTCCATTTAATAATATAAAAGGGGAACCTGAGCAGCTTTAACTGAATTACAGCATTAAGATTGAACATTTCTCCTTTTTGACTCTTGATTAGCTTAAAACCAGAGGCTGGAGGCACATGTATGAAATATGATACAACAAGATTCATACTGTTTCTCTGTGTGCGTGTATTTGTGTGTGGAAAGCCAACTATGAACAGCTAACTAAAAATAGCCATTGACAGCAATTCTTCTTCTTCTTCTTCTTCTTCTTCTTCTAGTAGCATTATTGACACTTAGAACAATGAGAGTAAACACGTGTGTTTATTGTTATCATGTAGTGATGAAATAATTATTTAATTGACAACAATTTACATAATTAATTGTTTTAGTCATTTATCTACTACTTTTCAGGTTTATATCATCTAAGTTCAATATTTACTTATTTATTTTTTAAACTGTCATTTAGACAAAACAATGTGTATCAGTTTTAGCTTCTGGAACTCTGATGGGATATTTGGCACTTTTTTTTCTGACTTATTATAACCTATAAGGGTAATAATAATAATAATAATAATAATAATAATAATAATAATAATAATAATAATAAAGATTGTTAATAACAATAACCATTAGTTTCAGTATTATTGCCATTGATTTCAATCTGTCTTGATTTTCCATAATCATAATGATTTTCATAGGAAGCCAGTAAAAAAAAAAAAAAAAAAAANAAAAAAAAAAAAAAAAAAAATTAAATACTTTTCCTTTTTATTTCACTGGTTTTATCACATTCAGCACACACATACAGTGTGTGCTGTATGTGATATAATGTGGGATTTGTCAACTGATTGCCCCCCACCCCCCTCACACGCACACTCTGATGATGACATCCCTGACTAAGCTGATCTGTGAGGACAAAGTAATGGAGAAAAGAATAAAGAACATCACTGATGAAGTGGCAAACAAGAACTCCATCTGGTCACAATCAAACAAAACACAACTACAGCTCTAAACAAAATCAGAAAAATTTATGAATAAAAACACAAATATGTTATATGTTGCAGCAGGCTGAAAGTGTTTACTTTGATGTTTTCCACAAATTAACCTCATAAAGATTCACATCAGCCTGAAAAAGGTGGTAAACTGAGTTTAGGTGGATTTTATCCATCTATACTCTGATGCTCATTGGCCTTGAGTCAGAGAGATTATTATTCTTAGTGTTTTTTTTTAATCTATATCACACACCAGATGGGTGGTGTTTACAACATCAGCACACATGGCCTCAAATTTGTTGAAACTGATACTGTATGATGTTATTGTCTCCCACATTCTCCTAAATCTCCAAACTCCAAAAACACCAAAATCTGCCTAATTGTACACAGGTAGGTATCAGCTAATGTTTTTCCTTTTCTACATCTAAAATTCAATTCATGTTATTTCAGATGCATGTACATTAGCGCTTAGGAATTAAGATTTTTTGCTGCATTATGTTGTATAATATGAAACACGCCAGTGCAGGCATAAATAAAATTGCCTTTGATACTTTCTTGCACACAAAAACCCATACACACCCATATACTGTTGTCCCAGGGGAAAAATTAAATAAATAAATAAATAAACTTCCATTTTCCTTTTTAAGAATGAAACATCTGAAACACACACACACACACACACACAGAGTCATTTTCTCCTTCCCTTAAACATTATTTATGTTTTGCAATAACAGCAGGGAAATACATCAATGACATTTAATTTGCCTCTGTATAGGCAACGCCACAAAATGTACGTAGCGCATTATGACAGTCATCATTTGTCCATTAGTTCTACACTTTTAGCTGTTAAATGAACCGAGAAAATGTTTTTGTTATTGTTTTTTTTTTTCAGTAGCATGTGAATGGTGCCTCAACACGAGAACACCAAACCATGGCAACCTAGATTAAGAACGCTGAAGGTCTGCTTTCTAGGATGAGACAAAAAGTGACTCTGTTCAGGACTTCTAAGGCTTATCTTCTCATGTCACTGTACATATCTTGGCAAATGAAGATAAATGCTTGTGCAAGCACATCACGTTCCAGGGGAGACCTTCGACAAATTAATCACTTGCAATTCTATCCTTGTCCACTTGGGCGCCCAGAGGGTCCCTGACGCAGCTTCCAAGGGGTAATAAGGGACGCGTCATCAGCAAACCCCTTTTCATGAGGCGGCGTTGCTCCTCCAAACGAGAAAAAAATAAATGAGTGGGTGAAGCGACCTCTCCGATGGGGCGTCGTTTTCTGGAGATGGTGTGGNACCTTCACTCCACTCCATCACCACCACCAGCAACCCCTCCCGACCCCCTCGCTCTCTCCTGCGCCACTTTGCTCCCAAACCAAATGAGGAAATAGCTCGTCTGGTCGCTGACAGAGCCCCGGTTTGGCCGTAAAGATAAATGACCCAAAGTATTAAAGTTTAACACATTGACAAAACCCACCTGATCTGTGGGATTAATGCAAAAAGAAAAAAAAAAAAAGAAAAAAGAAAAAAAAAAACTTACATCTGTGGAAAAAAAAAAGGGAGGGGGGTGTTGAGGAGGTACGGGGCAGGTAGGGGGATTGGGATTCACAGGAGAGTAATAGCCGGGGCTCTGGGAAGGTCAAACAATATTTAGGATAAGTACATATTCAGTGCTGAGAGGCCAAATTCTCCCCAGATACTGTACATACTGTATGTGTGTTGCTGTGCTGTACAGGGACAAACACAAACAATCCCACTTAATAACTGCAGGAAGAGACACTGTGACAAGCTCTCACTGTTGTCAGGAAGGAAAAAGGTAATTTAAAGTGCCATACCGGTGGTTTTTGCATGTTTGAGCCCAATATAAACAACTGGCATAGACGTTACATTACTGCATGCAACCAGAGCAGTAAATAATAAAATTGTTTTTCTTACTTTCCAGGCAGCCATTGGTTTGAGGTGAATCCAGTAAACTATTAAACTCAACTTGTAGAGATTTGAAACGTGCTTGAGATAAGTAATCCATCACAGTTAACATGATGCCTGTTACATTTTTTTTTTTTTTTTTTTTTTGTTGGCAAAGTAACTTTATTTAACGGAGCTGAGTGAAAGAAAATGTATGTCTCTGCCAGGGAATATAGTCCCAGGAGAAGACGGCTTTCACAGAGAAATTTACATTCAGACATACCGTTAGCAGGTGAAATATTGAATTTTAAGGTGAGTGTATACCTGAATATTTGATTTTTGGAGAATAGGAGGTTTGAAAAAAATAACAGTACAACTAACATACCATTTTATGTTTTTTTTTTTTTTTTTTTTTTAGAAAATGGTTGTCATTAATGTAACATATATGGGGGTATTTATTGGGCTTAAAGGACCATGCCAGCAATCGTACATATTTGATCCTAATATATTCAATTTTCATACACATAAGGTTGCTGGCAATTATTTCCCAAAGGATAAAACCGTATTTTGGCTTTGCTGATATTTTGCAAAATCTCTTAATCTTTCAAAAACAAATATTTAAGCAATACACCCACCTTAAAAATTGATGTTTCACCTGTTAATAGTTACACAGCCTTATGAAGTCACAGTTATTTAAATTGTTTTGACAAACGCAGGTCTTTTTTTGGGACTATATTCCTCGGTGGAGACATATATTCACTCTGTGCTTTTTATTGCACTTAAACATTAAAATTACACTTTCAAAAATTCCAAAAAAAAAAAAAAAAAAAAAAACCTGAATATGTCTTGTTTGCGACGATGGATTACCTATCCCAAGATTGTTTCAAGCATCAACAAGCTGATTTTAATAGTGTACCAGATTGAACTGAAACCAATAGCAGTCTGGAAGATAGGAAAAATTTGTTTTAATTCACCATTCCAGTAGTATGCTTTGGGAAATGATTGTCAGTAACATTACGTATATGAAAATTTAATATATTNCATTCCAGTAGTATGCTTTGGGAAATGATTGTCAGTAACATTACGTATATGAAAATTTAATATATTTGGCTCAAACAAGCACGATCGCCGGTATTGTCCCTTAAATGAACAAAATCACCAGTATGGTCCTTTAAAACTTTTACCAGTTGTTTGGTGTTCATTCATAAACACTTAAACTACTCATACAGTCAGGATTTGTCAAAAATATATTTTAAAATTTGGATGAGTTCTGTAGCGCCACCATCATGTGTTCCTACAATGTAGTTAAATGTAAGTAACACACACACACACACACACACACACACACACACACACACACACACACACACACACAGTAAAAGTTATGATGCCTGAGACACAAAAGACAAGACAAAGAGTGCTTTCATTTTAAAGTACATTAATATTTTGATATAATCAGACTAAAGTTCAGCTTTTGACAATTCTATTCAAAACTAAGTTTCATATTCTTGTATTGAAAAACCTGAATATAGGAGCAGCAATAGAGCCATGAAAATCAGCTGTAACACTGAGGCATATTTAAAGCTTGTTATGTTTTATTTCTGCTCCTATTAAATATTACAGCAATACAATTCTTTCCATTCATTTATAATAAGAATGAGGCTCTCTGCTCTCTCTGACCGCAGCCAGAGAAAAACAACCTGAAATGTTGTTTTCATGCACATTTCATGTTTACTTTCTGGTCATATCATTCTTCACTTAAAGCTACTTGTCTGCCCTTTAATAGGTGTGGCTGACCCTCTTGATTAATCATTTTAATTAGTCTTGATTTCTCTGGAGAGTTTATTGTTGCTGCTTGGTCTACATGCTACCAAGAATAAAAATCTTGGGAAAAGCTGAATTCTTATTATTTTTATTTGAACAGAACTTGTCCAAATGCAAAGATACATAAAACCTTATGTGGTCTTCATCCAAGTATGAGGTCATGCCACAAGAATCTTTTCTATATGAATGCACTCATTATATATATATAGAATAAACTACCAGTCGTCATGGGGAATCGGGGTAACTTTGTGTTTGAGTTTGTGTTGATGTATTTTTTTGTATCCTTTTTTGTATCCTTTACCTGTGTTCGGTCAATATTCAGCTGCACTCCTAAACTCCTAAAACCAAAAAAAAAA
Source organism: Lucifuga dentata (assembly GCA_014773175.1). NCBI lineage: Eukaryota > Metazoa > Chordata > Actinopteri > Ophidiiformes > Bythitidae > Lucifuga > Lucifuga dentata. Next base: position 77,286 of record VXCM01001014.1, read on the forward strand.
AAAAAAAAAAAAAAATGACATTACATGTCTGACATTTATGACAACTTATTTTTAAAATCAATAATACAGAAGTAAACAAGCATTATATGTATATACATATATATATATATATGTATACACATATAATGTTTTCTGATGTGTGTTTTTTCTACTCGTGATGAAGATGAAGAATTTCTTTTTCTTTTTAACACACTTAAAGGATGAAGATCATATTGTCCTCCTCATCAGGAGATTGTGGCTATTTGGTTTCAGCACCAGGTGTGTGTAAATTGTTCTCCGGTTCAGGATGGTCTTCATAAGTTTTAGTCTGGCATAATTTCAACCCAGGTTAGGGAAGGAATATCGCTCTTTGTCTCTCTCCTGGTAACAGATGAAACAGATCAGACATCTTAGCACCTGGATGACTGAAATAAACCTTCATAGATGCAAGTGTGTTCACATTTTCACTTTCATGAGAACCACTTAAAAGCAAAACCTCTTGAAACTTAAACTTAAAGAAAAAATTAACTATTCCTACGTGGACATCTGATACAGGTGTTAAAATGTCAAACATGTCATATATATATATATGTATGTGAATATACAGTATAACAATATGGATGCCTTATAATAATCAAAATCAGAACTTTCATATATGGATATGCAGTATAAGCTGTTATGCATACATGCAATAAGCTATTTGGTATCCTTATATAGCTGCCATATACAATAATTAGGCATCTATGCTACACCACAACTTCTTTGCTTTGATGTCATTTGCATCAGTTCCACACAAATACAGCATATAAACACCCATATCAAACACCTGCTTTGCTGCTTCAGGGCCTTCAGGTTGTAGTCATGGAAAAATTAATCCAAAATTGTATCAAGAAATTTTATGAGGGGAATGTCGGGGTAATGATCTGTCATCCCAAGCTTCATAGAAGTTGGATGATGTGAGAAGACAACAATCCAAAACACACAAATAAATCAACAACAGAATGGTCTAAAATCAATGTTTTGCAACGACTATGCCTTCCTGTTCTCGGTTTATATGGTTATGTAGAAAATAAAAGCAGAGATTATATAAAATACCTACATAAAAAAAACCAAAACAAAAACAACTACAATTCCTGGTGTTTGTTTTTGACTACTTGGACTACCGGATTACCAGTCACCCATACAGAAACTACCTCCCACAATGATAAGAAAAGCAAATATTTTTAAAAAAATACTGGTAAATATTCTATTATTCAGCCGTATTTGATGCAGTATGTTTCCACCTGGGTGAAATATAAGCTATTAAACGAAGTGTATTTCAGCTGAGGGGCAGCAGCGTCATACTCACTGGAAAATGTTTGGATGTTTTTATCCAGCAGCTAAATTATTATTATTGCTCTCATTTATTTTTCAGTGGAGAATTTGAATTGAAGTTATGCCTCTTGGATGAGTTTGAATCTTTTTTTTTTTTCCTGAACAAACAAACTAAAACTTTTGTCTGTTTTTTTTTTTTTTNTTTTTTTTTTTTTTTTTTTTTTTAGAGCTGTTAGAGCCATGCTGATGTCAGAGGCTTTGGAAAGCACTTAAGGTATAGAACAAGCAATTATTTTAACATATAATAATGTGTGTTGTAATACTTTTGGATGACTCATCAACCAGAATCCGCCTAAATATTTTAATTGTTTGACTTCACTTTAAGTGAAATTTCTTCATGAATATTTCTCTCTGATCTCATTTTTGAACCTGTGATGTTTCAATTAACAATTACCAGTCAGAAAAAAGAGCAATATACTGTATGATTATGCTAAAGTCTTTCTGCTTGTGAGTTTTATATGAATACAGCATTCTCAGGCATCTCTACAGTAGTCCTTCCTTGGGCCCCTTCATTCGTCAGGTTAAAATATTTTAATGAACTGAATAAGAGTTCATTAAAATATGAACAGCATAGGAAAAAAATGTTGGGGAAACATAAATATTAAGGGAGGGAAACTACTAAGGAAGGTCTTGGCCTGACCTGTGCCCATAACTTACACTAACACAGCAGTCCGTAAATATTGGAAATAGGCTCACACTCCATCCGAATCATGAGCAATAAATCCACTGAGGAAAAAGTCAAACCATCTGTGTGTGCGCACGGCAAAAACAGGATGTCAAGAAAGTCTCCTGAGCTTATTTTACGGTGATTCAGGCTTATTTTTTCTTATCCAAACAGCATCATAGCATCGCATCAAGCATCAAATGCACCATATCAATGGACTCTTTTGATTTGGCTTTTAGGACAATACTGGTGATTTTGCGTGTTTGAGCCCAATACATAGAGCACAACATTACTGACAACCATTTTCCAAAAGTACTACTGGAGCAGTAAATGTTAGAATTACTTTTCCTACCTTCCAGCCTGTCATTGGTTTCAGTTCTTTCCAGTACGCTATAAAAATCAACTTGTAGAGACTGTAAATGTGCTTGAGATACATAATCCATCACAGCAAACACTATGCCATTCTTTTTTTCTTTTTTTTTTTTTTTTNTTTTTTTTTTTTTTTGACAAAGTAACTTTATTAGCCGGTCTAACATGGAACTGAATGAAAGAAAATATATGTCTCTGCCAGGGAATATAGTCCCAGGCCAAGAAATTAAAAATGACAGGCCCTTCTACATTAGGACGTACATGTTAGCAGGCAAAACATTGAATTTTTAGGTCTGCAACATTCACCTGAACATTTGATTTTGAAAGATTAAGGGATTTGGCAAAATAACAGTAAAACTAAAATGTTGTTTAATGTTTTGGAAATTGATTGTCAGTAACAAATCGTTTATGAGGGTCATATTTATTGGGCTTAAACATGCAAAATCTTGGGTACCCAAGATTCTGCATGTTTAAGCCCAATAAGTTAATAAGTTATTTAAGCCCCATAAGTTAATAAATTATTGTTTTTCAGCTGGAACTGCATAGATACAAGTCGGAAAAGTTCCAGGGATCCAAGTCCAGAGGTACCAGAGGTTATGGGGCTTTTAGGTTCTAAAGCACCTCAGGAATTAGTTTACTTCTTCTTCTTCTTCTTCTTCTTTTCCTTTCGGCTTTCCCTTCAGGGGTCACCACAGCAAATCATCTGCCTCCATCTAACCCTATCCTCTGCCTCCTCTTCTCTCACACCAACTAACTTCATGTCCTCTTTCACTACATCCATAAATCTCCTCTTTGGTCTTCCTCTAGGCCTCCTGCCTGGCAGTTCCAACCTCAGCATCCTTCTACCGATATGTTCACTATCCCTCCTCTGTACATGTCCAAACCATCTCAGTCTGGCCTCTCTGACTTTATCTCCAAAACATCTAACATGCGCTGTCCCTCTGATGTACTCGTTCCTGATCCTATCCATCCTCGTCACTCCCAAAGAGAACCTCAGCATTTTAGTCTCTGCTACCTCTAGCTCTGCCTCCTGTCTTTTCCTCAGTGCCACTGTCTCTAAGCCATACAACATCGCTGGTCTCACCACCGTTTTGTACACCTTTCCTTTCATTCTTGCCGAGACTCTTTTGTCACACATCACACCTGACACTTTTCTCCACCCATTCCAACCTGCTTGCACACGTTAATTAGTTTACTTCTACATATTATTATTACAGGTCTCACTACTTCAATTATTGTGTCAGGCTCAGATCAACAACTGTCAATCAATAGTTCTATAAGCCATTATGTTAAAACTGTCTACGACTTAGCCAATCTAGCCCTTAAACTTTTTCAAACTTAATGTCCTGTCTTGCAGACAGATGCAACCACATTGCGTATAGTTCCAGCAGAAATGAATTGCGGTTTGCACCTGTCATAGAAAGTTTCTCAAATATGTCTCTGGTGAACACTTTATGGTCAGATTTCACTTCCCTGCTAATGTTTGATTTTTATGATCAAAACTGCAACTGCTGCCAAACAGAAAAACAAGCGTGCGCTCAGCCACGCAGCTGGAGGAGAACGGTGGTGGGTTTTTGGTTTCTTGTCTTAAGCACAGACATCAAAATCTTGTCTGAGTTTGACATATTCATTATTATTAGACAGATTAATGGAGTGCAGGAAGTTGTTTTGTGAGGGAATTCTATTCTATTCTATTCTATTCTATTCTATTCTCCTCTGTGGTCTCATGCATCCTTCACCATCTCCTAAGGCCAANATTCTATTCTATTCTATTCTATTCTCCTCTGTGGTCTCATGCATCCTTCACCATCTCCTAAGGCCAACATACTCAAAGTGCAGCTCCAGAGCCACATCTGGCCCTCCATCACAATAATGGTGGCCTCCTACAAGTCATTTAAATCCCAAATGACATATGAGTAAATAAATAAATACCATTTAAAAAATTTATGGAATTAGAAAAAAAAAATGACTTGTGAATTAATAGACATTATTTTCATAAAATCGGAGAACACGGTATGATAGGAAATGACTACGTGACTATTTTGGATGCACGTTTATCGTTTTTGTGCCACACAAGTTTTATCCATGAAAACAAGTGAGCGATTCCTTGTCATGTCCACTTGACCATTAGCAAACAAAAATGAGTACTTCTAGCAAAAAGAGAAAAAGTTGATTGTGAAAACAGACAAGTCAACACAAAATGAACAGAGGATGACACATTTATATTAGCATCTCATGCTAATGCTAAACCTCCATGTTTACTGCCAAACAGCAGTTGGGGTTTGCAAGGCTTCTAACATCAGGCGCCGCTATGACACAAAACATGCTAACATTCATACAGCTTTTTCTCCCGGTAGCATAACAAGAACAGAAAAGATCATCTTTGTTCTCAAGTTTTTGCAAGACCAAGATTTCATTCATAATCTAAACAAACTTAACCTGCAGCTTTAAAGTCAAGGGACTAATTTGGGATTTTTTCCCCACCGGCCCCTGATTCTGTTTCATTTTGCAAAACTGGCCTCTGGCTAAAATAGAGTATCCCTGTCCTAAGATCTAGTGGTTCGGATTCCACATCCTCAGAGTGCTTTGGGCACATCCACACCTGCATTTAGAGTTCTCCTCATGTCACATGATCACCCAAGACACATTTTAACAACAAATGTGAGCACAGTTTCCAAAACGTTAGCAGCAGAACAACAAATCCTAATCTTTTTTTTTTTTTCAGAGTCTCCAAGTGACTTTGAAAACAAGAAAAAACACTTCAAATGCATCACTCAACTTCGTGTCCCATTTTCACTTCCAGAGGCTTGGCAGTCTGTGCATGGTGGCCACGGCACACCCCTCAGTGACCACATCCACCGTAAGCAGCCAGAGATAAAACGATATGGAGATTATCGGGACAAAAAGCCTCCCAGCTTGTCACGGGGATGCAGAGCGTATTGTACATCCACATGTATTGAACACAAACCTGTCACCATCTGTGACAGCCCCATTCATCACACACAAAGCCAATCCTGTCAGAGCGCAATGCGCTCTCTCTCCTCCTCCTCCCTCCCCCTCTAAGTGACAGCATTGAAATGAACATTAGGACACCCGGGTATGTATTCAAATGATTTGTTTTTCCGCCTCCCACTGAAGCCAATTTCCAGGGGCAAATAAAACCCGGGAATGATTTTGTCTGCAGTGACAGGATGGAGCTCCTCTTCTTGAAGCATGATAAGGTCTGATGCAGTACTTAGCCCGGTACTGTGGAAGTTGTTAAATCTGGTGTTTCATCTAATTATCATGAAAGATTCCCAAAACTAGGTTAAAATTATAGTTGCTATACATTTTTCTGAGGCAGAGCAGGAGTGACATTTGGACTCATTTCAACTGGCTTAAACATTAGTGGGCAAAACTTTTGGCATTAAAGTAAAACTAAAGCAAAAATAAAATGGGTGAGTGATGAAGAAGCTCAAAATATGAAGTATATTACAAAGATTCTATGTTCCTAAACTACCAGTAGTGGGCCGTCAGGGCCAGCAAAGCCTTCTCTGCTGGCCTAGAGATTGTTAGAATCATTAAATTATGTTTTTATAAGTTAATATATATTTTTAATTAAAGCTATATGTATTTTACAAAGTTCGTTCCCATCAATTTTTTTTTTTAATGAATGTCATTTCATTCCTACCGGTACTCTCTCCCTCTGTTGCGCTGCTTCCAGCCCAGCTCATATAAATTAGAGCTTTTATCCAATCAGATTTTCCACCTGTGCTGTCTCCGGGTAAAAAAATCTAGCCTGAGGCTTTCAGAATCTTGAGTGAATCCCCTCTGCTATTGAAGCAAATGGGACTATGTTGTTGATTGTCATATTCTTTAACCAATCAGATTTTGAGTTTGCCATGTTGGGCGTATTCTTTTACACGTCAGGGCCTTCTAGCTGGCCTTGGCCTACGTCATCGGAGTACAGCATTATGCTACACAGCTACAGCCTGCCAGAAATTCATCAGAAGAAGAAGAGAGCTAGTTAGTGAACTCAAGTAAACCTAGCTAGCACGTAAAGTAGCATTATCCAATGTTTATGTAAACTTTCTTTCTTGACATTAGATTTTTAGATATAGTACTTTAGATTTTTTGTTTCGATTTTTACTTAGCCCTATTATTTTTTAATACACAATGGCTGAAGGAGGAGAAGAAATGGATTAACTGACAACACTTTTTTTTCACATTTTGGAACTGAAACGCAGCGATGTACTTTACAGTCATGTTGTTAAACTCTTTATAAAGACAGAAAGGAGGATGGACATTGTCTTCAGATGATGAGCAGCTTTGGTAAGTTTGGATTTTTATGTGGCTGAAATCTGTGGAGAAGTCTATTGAATACAGCTTGTGTTGTTAGTGTTTTACGGCATTTTTGCTTGCTCACTGGTCGTATGAGTAAATGTGATGGTTGTTGTTTCTTCTTGTTTCTTTGGTAATGACACTGATTTAGGCTATGCCATGTTTATATGTGATGCAGCATCCTGTCGTAATACATAATAATGCCACATCCTATTCATGTCTCTGCAGTTAGTGTGTTGTAACTCTCATAGGTGTTGAGCCTCGTGTTAAATCACTTTATTCCACTCGATAAAGATTCTGTCACTGTGAATATGGGGTGGTTATGTTGAATGTCAACAGCATATAGCCCTAGTGTCATGGTGAGATTATTAGAAGGTGGTTTAATTGAGGATAGCTCTGAAGGCCTAGATGTAAAATACATGGCCCACCACTGTAAACTATGTATTGCACTATCAACATCTAAGTTAGCCAACTAGCAAATCTGCTGACCTTTCAAAATTGTGAATACATCGATCATGAATGAATAAAGAAGTCAATGGCATTTATTAGGAATGATCTGATAAAATCTTTCAGGGCTGATACAAATCATAATGTTATTATTAATGCTATTAAGATTAACAAATCTGATACTAATCACTGATTGGTTACCAGTGTTATGACCCCAGTCATACTGTGTTTATTGTGTTTGTGTATGTGTGTGCATATGTGGTGTGTCTGTGAGCGTGATTGATTTGTTCCACCTATAGGGATCTGTTCCAGGCAGATTGGCCAGCAGAGTGGGTATGGCTAGGAGGTTTCTGTTGTTGATTGGGTCTCGTAAACGCTAAATGCCACCGTCTTTTAAAAACCAGATCATCAGTCTGAGGAGTGGTGGTCTGACAGCTTGTGGTGTTCTCCACTCGGTGTAACAGCCCAAGATATACCCCCTGCCCTGACTATCCACGGGGGTTAAAGTGGGCTTGCCTGTTTTGTACCTCGGGTATATTCTGGGCTACTCCAATTTATACTCTGGGGTGTTATTTAGGTTAGGCTATTTCATACCCCC